>OV725081.1:90760772-90980772 GCA_928085145.1 Nezara viridula
TTTGTCACAGACATACAGGCCGACAGAACAAAAGCTAAAATGTGTTTTTCGGACTGTAGGGACTCTAAAACGTATAGATCAGTCAAATACCGCATATCGGAAATTTGATTCGATCGGAATTCGGCGTTTGAAAATATCTAAAATATAATGAAATGTTTTGCAGCCAGTTGTTATCACTTAAACCCATTGCATAGCCAATGTACTCCATGTACAACAAGTAGTTCCTAGTATTATAAATATTATTTTAAGAAGTTCGATCGTTGCTGGCATGTATATTTTAATTGAAAGTCGATAGTTAATGTGATAAAAAAGAAGCAGATATAGACGCATAAAAAAAAAATGTAAACGAACGTCTATAGCTGTATATGATCCCCAAAAGAACCAGAAATTTTCATTATCAATACCAGTTGATTTCAGTATTTTCAGTGTCGAACTATATGCCATTCTTAACGACATAATATACAGCGAAAACACATACATCGACCAAAAAATAGTTGTTCCAACAGACTCAACAACTGCAAGTAAACACCTTAAATTAATCTATAAAAATAAAGCACTGACACACATTTCCTTTAAAATCATATCAATAATATACAACGCCAGCAACAATTACTTTTTCCAGCGGGTGCCGGGACACGTAGGGATATCAGGAAATGAAATGGCAGACAAATCAAAACCAACTACATCAGATAAATGCGAAGGTCCCTTTACTGGATTTGATAAGAACAGTGAGGGGGAAAATAATGAAAGACTGGCAGTATTTCTACGACTGGGAATGTGCCTCGAAGGGTAAGGACCATCATGCAGTTCAACAGAAGATAGCACTGGTTCCATGGTTTGCGACTCTTAAATCTCATCTCGACCGCTCCAGCTTAGTAAAACTAACCAGGCTTAGGATAAACCACGGTAGAACAAATAAATATTTACATTTAATGGGTCAAGCTAAGAGTGGCCACTGCCCAACATGCCAATGCTTGGTAAAGATTCAAGATGCGAAGAAGAATTAATTTAGGATCGCAAACTATGGATGATGAAGCTAACTTTCTGCGATCGATGAATAAAGATAACGCCCATGACTTGATAAAGTTCATGAATGACATATAAGTTGTCATATAAGTCGCCTCTTATTCCCAGTTAATTCTAATTCTAATTCGTCTCAGTTTTTAAGTATTAGTCTTTCTTGTTTCTATAATATCTAATATCTAATAATATAATATGTAATATCCAAGTTCCATATAAGTTACTTGCAGTAATCATCTAACTATAAATAATTAATATAAATCCAAAGTAATTTCATCTTACTATGATAATTAAAATATTTTACTGGCAAAATAGGACTATTAGAGAATAACGCTCCTCCGGGCTCCTCAGAGAGCATGGCACTCTCACACGATAGAACAGTACATTAAACACTTATTCATATACAAGATCATATCCAGTACTCACTTCACGGCCTCCATTCCTCGGAAGACCAAAGATTGGGAAATGGAGCCTAGCCACCAGTTGTCCCAAGGATTCGGGACCATTCTCGCTGGGCCAATCACTCGTAAATTAATAAATCTCATACAGAGAAAATTAGAGAATAACCTCGGATTTGGACGGACAAAAAGAGGTTTCCAATATTATTTCAAATAGTGGAAGAGGAAATTGAATGGTTGTGCAATTAACTGTTAACGAAACAATCCATGAGTTATTCAGTGCACATTATAGGACAATCAAAAGGTTATAAGGTTAAGTAAGATTTCATAAATGACGGATGTTTACTAAAAAGTGTTTCAACTGAAATTTTCTGGGTTTATTTAGAGGAAATGTGATTTTTGGCTGGGAAATTCCATCTCTAGAAAAAATAACCATTTTTTCATATTTTTAAACAGGAGTAGATACAGACAAAAATGAGATTGTCAAGCTTATCTTACTATTATTATTTTATTGAATATTTAATAGTTGACCGCTGCAATATAAAGGAAGGAGATGGTCCGGGGTGGCATAATCGAGTTCTAAGTTCTAACTGAACAAACATCCCTGAAGAAGACCTACAAAGTCGGGTCGAAACGATGGCTATTAATAAAATAGTTTTACCACTAATTAGCCTATTTATGACCGCCACCCCGGACCCTTTCCTTCCTTTATAATTATTTTACTACCTACCACCAGAAATAAGACCTATCAAAATCTATCTGCACAAAACAATACCAGGTTAAATAAGTATAAAATATTTCTTGTCCAATGTAAATAAATTATTTAACTTAAATATATTAGCATGAATCCTAAACTTAATATTTTTGTCAAAGAGTAAACCCTGTATATATTTGGACTTATCTAATATATAGAAAATATCTCGCTAAGAGTTGGTCATAGAAAATGTATGTTAGATTCATTCATAAAGAGATTAAAATGCTTTATAAATCTGATAGTCATAGATTTTAGACATGCAATAGCGTTCTTATTTTTGATGAAGCATTTACTGCTGAGTACTTTCCTTCCCCATGCCTGTCATGTCATTATTTCCTGTATCGTCATCACATTTGCTGATTGTCAACAATATTTTGACAGGCGCAAATATATTTGTTATAGACAAAAAAAAAAAAAAAAAAAAAAAAACTTTCCTAAAACATAAAAAAATTATATTATTAGTTATTTTAAATATTTATAATTGTATTTTCATCCTGCTTTATTCAGTTCACTCGATAACGTATTATCCATTAACAATTTCACTATAGGCTGTCCATAAATGTGTTCCTGCTGTCTCGAAAACATTAAGACACACCTAAATAACTTGGTCTAGGTAATTACAATAAAGGTGATTCAATTTTTGGTATTGTATAACAGGTGTTCATGGTAAGTAAATAATGGTAAGTATTTAAAGAAGAGAAAGAAAACCGTAAGTGCAAAAAAATGTTCATATACAACACCATGTTCAGAAAGCGTGTGCACAGCACCGCCGTTGCCCGGCAACCCGACAAATGAATCTACTGATATAAAAATAGCCACAAGTTCGCTTTCCGGTGCCGAGGGAGTCTTTTAAATCCCCGTCCACACTCCCTGGCTCGGAAAAACCCCGTATAGCCTTAACGGCGAGGAAGGGGAGGACAAAAAAAAAAAAAAAACACCATGGTCGGATTCCAAGTAGAACAGGAGGAAGTTTAATAGAAAGCTATAACTAAAATAGTATTTTATTTAGGTAATTAGCTATTGCTACATGGTAAACCGTCTTTGTTTTTTGCTTCGATGTCTAAGCGCAAAACATCCAGGTCATCAGCGCCCAATCAACTGTCTATGTTAAAACCATTTGACCAGAGAAGTTTTAAGCAGTTAAATTCATCTGTTTTTCGAAAAACCCTGGGTTATTCGTGATTTTTTATGAGCCTTATACACTCGAATACAGATTCCTCACTTATAAAAAGTTACTAGTTTATTAAACTTTAAGTTTATAATAATTAAGATAAGATTTGTCTCGAGCTATTTCAAAAAATATATGATGTCAACCAATGGCAACTCAAAGTCTCAAACTATTTTTTCCTAAAATCGTTACAGTTCTCAACATGCTTTTTAATGCACAATAGAAAGAAAATTTTTGCTTTTAGGAAGAGAGAAGTTAATTATAACAGGATATCGAAAAAAAATCGGTACAAAACGGTTTCATACATTTCAGGAAAGTAGAGAAATCGCCTTATTTTTGAAATTAGTATGGCAATTCCAAAATATTTGAGGTTCATACTTGTAAAGAATTGTCTTCTCTTTAAGAATGAACTGAACAATCATTTTATACGAACAAAAGTTACCACGGTTGGATCTACGGGGGAGGAGTAGGGGGGAGGGGGAGCTTTGGGACTGAAGCCTCCTCCCCAAAATGGTAGAATATAATCATGTTTCATGGAAAAAAATATTTAAAAAATTATCTCTTAAAGTATTATTGTTCGTGTAATTAAATTTAAAAGGACTTTAGGAATCACTTAAAACACAATTTCATATAGGTAGTTAGTTTCTTTCTCTCTTTCCAAAAGTAATTATCGTTATTTTTATGAAAAAATAGCTTTCGGGTTGAAGCTCCTCCCCTAAAATTAAATTCTGGATCGGTGAAAGTTACCGAAAAAAGGAGATTTTTTTTAAAAACACGGTTTTTTCATGCTATAATATAAACTAATTAAAAACAATTCTTACCAAATCGTTTGCAAGGTATGATGGACATTGCATCTGGATTATATATATATTTCAATTGCATTCACTCTAATCACTATCGTTTGATAAAACCTCAAAACCACGCGTTTGTAATCATTCAATTCGTCTAAAACTACCAAAAAAGTGCAACAAATCCAGATCAGCTGCGTCGTAATTTGACCGTCCATCACAGCATGCGATTTCAACAGGATTACAGGAGGGCAGCATGAATTAAGTATTAAGTAGGTCTATCTTTCTTGATTTAGAACAGGCTTTTGACCGAGTCTGATTTCCGAAACAGGTTTATAAACTTCATCAATTCTTTAGAACTTCTTTCTCTACGGAAAGACTCCACAGAAATACTATCCATTTTAACTGCTCCTTTTTCTATTCCCAATGATACTCCATTAGAAATCAATTTACGTTATATCATTCATTATCACTCTCCGTCACTGCTCTTAAAGGTACATATCCGTTTTTAGCCCATGTGCAATCACTACATTGTGTTTTAAATTCAGACAAATTTGACAACTTACGAAAAATTTTATAAATCTGGAAGAAAAAAATATCTGTAGCATAAAGGGTCTTGAGCTTAGAATAACGTAAGGAAGTCAAGGTGATTGAAAATCACTTAACAGTTTTCCCAGAAGTACTCCATGCAGTGTCAAAGAATGGAAAATTCCCATACATAACGTGAGCATACACACTGGAAACTCTTGCTGAGAGGTTCTTGGAAAGGTTGCTAGACAAACTTGCAAAGTAGATTGACCAGCCTCAACCTTTTGATTTTCAATTTGTAAAAATAATTAACAAAAGGATAGCAACAGATCAGATGAGGCTTAAGTACTCCGAAATGGTTGAATGGAAGAAGTGGGTATATAAGTGGAAGAGGAAGGACGTACCTCTCCTCGATTCCCCCGAGGACAATCTGTTGCCTGGTTCCGAGCCACAACGGGCCAGGATGTCCTTCACAAGCACCTGCACCAGATGGGAATTACAAATTCTTTAGAATGCCTCCTTCAACAATGGAGAGATGGTAAGAGAACTACTTGACGCATGTTCGTCCACTGAGAGTAAAAGATCCATTTTTAAAGATGACGAAAGCATGTACGCTAGCTGAGAAAAATTATATTGGGTTTCAAAAAACCAAAAATAATGGGTAAATAAGCCAACATAATCTTGTTAGAAGAGAAAACAAGTTATTAGTATATAGATCATAAACACAGAATGTCTCACATGCATTAGTCGGTACAATTGTATTAATTATTAACTAAAAATCAAGTAATACTAACTTAGGTCCTAAGGAGATGGAAGTGCACTGAAAATATATGTCTAGATGTCTCCAAAAATTAAAGAGATCTGAGGTTGGATGGATGGATGGTGCAATCTCTAGACAGTGATTTATAATTTAATTAACATAATTATTTATTTTTAAATATGGTTAACTAATAGCGATATACAAGTAATATTTTGGAATCACAGAGGAAGTTTATTATATTAGTTGTTCTAATAACGTGGCTCTGGACAGCTTGAATGTTGAGAGCAGTGACCCATCATTATGTTCTACCTAGATACAGGGTTCAATGGACTTTCTCAACCAATATCCTAATATGTTCAATAGAAAGTACCCTTTTCTATTTATTTTTTATTTTAATGCACACGCATATGGAAATAATACATAACAAATGAATTATCATGGTAGGCTTTAAATAATAGGTCTTAATAAAATTATTGTAACATAATGTATTCATGATTTCTAAGGAAAATATTGAATAACCGGATGATTGGATATAATAATCAATTTTTTTAAATTAAATCAATCCCAAAAAAGAACCAAGAAGCAGATTCTTGTTGTTTGTGCTAAACGTGACATTTTGTAGTCTACAACTGCAATAAGTTTGCTACTATGGAAAAGGAAAAGGGAATCATTCAAAGTAGCAAAATGGAAGCGTAGGGAAATAAAATATGAAATTAAACTAATAAATCGTACATACGTACATTTGTACGTAAATTTGTACATACGACCTTTTGTACTAACAGTAGCGTTATTTTGACCAAGAAGTAACACAAAGTAACCACCTGACTGTCTCATCAATTGATCAATTTCTATGTTTTCGAATTATTAATGATGCTTTAGAAAATAATCTCTCAGCAGGTACTGAAATCGCAGGTATTTATGGTATTAATAAATTCTCGAGCTATTTTACTAGGAGTGGCTACTGTTCATCACAGTGGCTCACCGCTTTTAATCAGATTTTTTTTTCGGTATATCGAAAAATATTGGACACATGTCCCAGTTAGTTCCAATGGGCTCTAGAAGCCGAAAAAAAAATTATATAATTTCAATCAAAATTTATGTTATTTGCCTTTACACTTATGTTATTTAGGTTAGTAAACGTTAGTGCAAAAAGTCAAAATGTTTACATACGACTTTTTGTACTAACAGTAATGATATTCATGTTCAGTACGCACTCGATTTTTTTTTTAATCCCGAGTCATCAAATATGCAATCTGCATATGCGGAACTTTTTCGCATTTTAGTATTGATGAACAAAGCTCATGGATATCAAATCCGTATATGTTGAGGTATTACTGGATTTACTGAAAAAAGGCTTCTCCCAGAGATTTTATTCTCATACGAAAAATTTTAGCCCTTGTAATGTAGATATTTTTTAGCCAATGCAAACCTTGAGGAAGCTATTCTGACCTTCCTTGGCAGACATTTTTTTTAAGATCTAAAGTAACATGTTTAATTAATATCAATACTAATTGATAACAGCAAGACTCTTGCAAGATTCCTGCGCAAGACCAAATCCAGGTGTGTTGACGGGAGACCAAGACGAAGACTGACCAAATCTTTTAAGACTTGGTCTTACGTTTGGGCAACACTACATTCCATCTAGACGTGTAGCGAGGAAAACAAGATGTGACGTACTACGGATGCCCTTTCCTCATCACTGTGATGTACAATCGTCGTCAACAGGGAACAAATTTGAAACTGGCGGGGATCGGCCAGATCCAAGGCCGACGAGAAAGCTCGGACCCAGTCAGTCATGGACAACAGGACGGGAATGTTGTGCGTCGCTCTTAGCAGCCTAGGTGAGTACATCTCATTCGTTTCTGCGATAGAAAAATAATTTAGTATACTTGCTTAAAACGGAAAATTAAAATAATAAGGCAATTTTGTAAACCGTAGTTTTGGTCGGCTTGCAGGAAAAAAGTTTTCGACTAACTGTCAAAACTTGTTTGTATCGATGAACTTCAAGATTCTCTTCAAGATGATAATATGATTCTCGAAGAATCATATTATCATTGCATATGGTTATTTCTAATGAGCAATTAGAAAACAAATATATAATAGAAAAACACTCCTTCTGTTGGTTGTTTAATCTTTGGGAACACATCAACTTGCAATTACCTAAAATGCATAGTCATACAATTGCCAAAAGTAACCAAAAGAAGTACTTATATTCGTTTCAAACTAGTTGAGAATCAAGAAACACAGAGAACAAGTTAATGACTGACGTTTAACGGTGAATCAGACGACTGGTTTATTGTTAGCCCAGGGAATGATCTGGCGTTTGTTTACTGTCAAACTGTTTTTGTTTTTTTTGGTTAAAAAAAAAATCCTATCCTAAAATCACACATATCAATTTTAATATTCCTTTAAAAAATAAATAATTAATATTAATTAAATTAAAAATATTCCAATCCTATATCTATTTTTTTAAAAATTGTCTATTTGTTTCAAATAATTTCAGAATAAAACATCTGAGATTTTTATGTTTGTTTTCAGATAATACCTCACAAATTTTTGAAAAAGTCCTTAACCTTCTTTTTTTTTACATCATTCATTATTCTAATGTTTGTTAAAAAGAAATTTGACCAGAAAGATGTATATGTAAGTTTTTCTTCCTCAACTAATAACTAATTTTATTAACAATTTATCAAAAAATACAACATTATCAAATAATTATTGTAAATACATTATAATAAATAAAAGAAGGAGATGGTCCGGGATGGCGGTCATAAATAGGCTAAATAGTGATAAAACTATTTTATTAAAAGCCAACGTTTCGACCCGACTTTGCAGGTCTTCTTCAGGGAGGTGTGTTCAGCTTAGAACTCTAAGTGAAAGACTAATAAATTCATTATAATCCTAATTCATCCTAATTTATTATAATAAATAATCTATCACAAGAGAGTTTTAATATCAACGCTGATCAATTTATCAAAGCTTATGTAATGAATGATCATAATTTTGTATCCCATCTAAAAATAACAATAACAGTTATTTCAATTTAGTCATTACTAAAAATTTAGTTGCCTCAGTGGTCAAGGATGCTAAAGCCGCATTCCAGTATGGGCAAGTTCCTGTGCTCGGCGCTAATTCCTCCGAAGGAATCCATCAATCGATTAAATCCAGGACCGATGGACAGCGATCTATGCTGAGTTCAGAAACGACTTGCTAACGTCCAGAGAAAGGTCATCACTCCTAGAAGCTTACAAAACACAAGGGAATTAAAAAAAAAATATGCAATGAAATACTTACCTACTGAATTGTTGAATTTGTAATCAGAAACAAATATAGATGGGAAGTAAACTGAATATAATTAAATAAAGAAAACAATGAGGTTACAACAAGCGGATTTACCCAATAAGTCGATGAAACTACTGATCCATCGGTGATTTAGACAATGAAAGGAACACGCTTAATTCCATTTATAAATCCTTCGATGAGTTTAGAAACGGCCTGATGGATTTCTGATACCCATCACTGAGATTAGCGTTGAATTTATGAAATCGCCCTCAACTAAAATATGCCGTTTCAAGTTCGGTCTGTAAGATTTGATTTTTACGTAATAAATCTTGGTCCACCCATTTGTATGTAGAATTTGAATTTTAAACTATGACACACATTTTTATCCAAGGCTAGAGTACCTAAGTACATAAAGGTATTTACAGTAATAACCCATATAGAAAATTTAAGCATTATTTAGCTAAAATATCAATAACACAAAAACAGGCATAAGTCAAATATTTACCATACTATTAGGAAACTCCAAACAAAAGCCTTGAATCTCTAAACTGAAGCTAAACAAAGAAATCCGGTAACGTTCTGTCGAATCTGAAAATCAGGACAGAGACAACCTAAATATGCAGACTTGTGGGGTTCGTCTTTCAGGAATAATCCAAAATTAAATGAATAAATAAAATAAAAATAATAATCATAATACATTAACTAGAGGCATTACATCCTTCCATGGTACCTAAACACATACTGAAGAAACAGCTGATAACCAACTGTATTTTTGGCTGTTTGATTTAATACTTTTGATATTGGTATTTTGTTAAAAAAAAATATATATATATATATATATGGAGTGATACTGTCCCTCGTTACGATAATGCTTATGTTTCTTTTTTAAAATATTGATGGAAGCTACATTGTATTTTTCTTCATTTATACGATTCAAGTTGTTTATGTCCGAATCAGTTTATTTACCAACACTAGAGACTCAAGACTGTGTTTGGAATTTCTTAATTATATCTAAACAATAGCATTTATATTTAGAAAATAACAGATATAACATCATAAATCTAATATGCGTATGCTGATTTATTTATATCAGTGCCAAATTTTATTTGCGAAATAGTAAAAAGCACTTTTTTTAGCTTTGGAGACCAACGATTGGTACACAATAATCATTCAAAACAAAAATCTTACCAATACTTCAGTAGTTTTTGGAACTTAATTTTTTCATTCAAAAAAATTATTGAAGTGGGTTTATAAATGATTACCATAACCTAAACCATTCAAATATATTCGATTAAAAAAAAAAAGTTTTCTTTTTTTCAAGAAAGGCTTTATATTTCACAAAATTATTTATAAAACTTTTAATGAGAGAATGCAAGTCAATTTTCAATTATGTCGTTCTATTATAAAATATTCCCAGAAAAAATCGATAAGATTTAAATGGGTAAAAACTGTTTGCGTTAATTTTATTTCGCAAAACATTTCAAAAATTAAAATGTATTTAGTATGTAAATTTAGTATATTTGAAAATAAAAATAAAATTGATGTGAACTTATTTTTTTTTTTGTACCGTATTATTTTTATAATTTATATATTCTATGTTATTTGTTTATAAGTTTTTTCTTTTTTTCTTAAATTGTATAGTTATTTTTTGTTATTATAAATATCTTCACAAATTTGCTAAAAGCAAAAATTATCTTTTTTATATTACACTATTTTGAGTATGGATGAAGTATGATTAATAAATCTTCAACCATCTATCAATTTATATTTATTATTGATAAAAATGAATAATGTTTATAAAGTTTGAATTATTATGGTATATTGGTTCTACTATAATAAATAGAGCAATTTAAATATTTTCATGTAGAATTATATCTATCATCCACAACCAAATACACATTTCTAATTGGACATAAATTTTTATTATAAATCAATAAACAAATAATTTGGTAAATTTTGCAAGTTCACGATTTTCTTATTTCCAATGCCATGGACCACCGATCAATAGGTCACGTTAGGCAATCGAAAACGTTATGGTGTTTTAAACATTTCGCGAGAACTAAACAATCGTCTGTCGACATTAGAATTAGAAATAAAACAATCCTTTTGTTAACCAAACAAGTACCATAATTATATTTCAATATTATATACATAAACAAGTATGATATACTACTAACAGACTTTACCCTCAATATTTTTTATAATAAATATATTATAAGTTTCATAAAAATCATAAAATTATAATAAATTAAGTCAAATATTAAGATAATTCATTAAATCTGAATTTCCATTTTTTTTTATTAGCTAAAAAAGAAATTCAATTGCTAAATTAAATTAATATGTTTTTAAAAACTAACCTGATAAATTCTGAATTATTTCACAATTTTTTGAATGATTTTTTTTTTTATAAAGTTTCAATAATGATTCTACTTTTTTTAATTCCGAAAAAATCTAAATCGAATATTCAATGAATAAAAAATATTTACATTATTATTTCACTTTAAAAATAATATAAATAAAGGATTCAAGCTTGATTTATTGGACCGTTTCCCTTCTCAATCGAATTTGAGTGTAAAGTATACAATAACAAATTAACGCTAGGAACATATGTTTTTTGAGAAAATGTTTCAAAAGCTAAATTGGTCATTTTTTTTTCTTTTAATACTTATAAATTCAGATAGTTATTAACTGACTCATCCCCAAGAAACCTAAAAAACTGATGAAACATTCCCAAGAATTGCAAAAATGTGTGAAATTCATTAAACAGCTGAATAAAACAGTTTCAAAATAAATCATTTCCCTATTTCACTGATAATCAGGTAGACAGATATTTCAATACATTATACCAGGATCAATGACAATTATTTTTAGGATCTGATTAATCATAACAACTAGATTGGACAATATTCGAGATCTTCCATTACGATTCAATCATCAAATTATTAAACACAATTATATATTCTTCACATAAATAAAAGCTCATATCAAACCCTAAACCCGAACCACAAAAAATAAACGAATACCTAGGGTTCTGATTTTGTTCATTAGGTATCGTTAGCGTTAATGTATTTTATATGTATGGCCCAGAAGCATTTGTCTTCTTCTGATTAGGAAGAAAGGAGCAAACATTTTTATCTTCCTTGATATATATTTTTTAAAATGAGTTATATTTATTTATTTACGCACAGATATATGCATATATATTTGGTAGTGTTGCCCAAAATCGGTCTTGGTTTTGCAGTTTGCAAGACAAAGACCAATACCGCCTAACCGATGCAAGGCCAAGACCAAGACTGGAAAAAAATAGATTTTTTGAATAAAAATTAAGTTAATATAGCTACTAATTTTTTAATATAGTTTCTTAATATTTTAGTTACTATGGCATATGTAAAGAATTCGTATATCAAATATAATTTAGCATTTAACTCCTCTAATTTTTCATTCGGACTTACTGAGGTTTCTTCCATCTAAAAAATTACAGTAACGTCTCTATAGTAATAAGATAATAGGTTATTGCAAGACTGTTGCGAGACTCTTGAGCAAGACCAAGACAAACATCAAGACTGAGAGCGCAAGACCAAGACTGATCTTGGTCTCGCATTTGAGCAATATTAATGTTTGGATGAAGTAAAATTTTTTTTCACTTTAATTGAAGTTCGGAAAGCGTATTTTAAAAACTATTCATCAACCTTATTCATTTATTGTGTTATTTTAATAATCAGAATTTAAAAGAACCTAGGAAACTCTCGAATTGTATTACTTCATACGTAATAAAAATTTTATACTTCATGACAAGTAGTTTTACGGAATTTCTAAATAAGTTCTGGAGAAAGGAAAAAGCTGTTTCTCGTTATCGATAGTGGTGGTTTAGTCTAAATACGAAAATTGAAAGAACAATGATGAAAGTTTAATCAAAATCGTTAGAGCCGTTTTTGCGCTACAGTCTATAGAAAAACATGCTTTTCATTTATTGCGCGCAAGCTATGGAGAGCGCATGGAGCACCGAATGTCTGTCACAGGCATCAGTAGTCAAAACCCTACAAAATAAAAAAAGAAGCAACAAAATCGGTTCAGTAATTTCCGAGAAAATCTTGGCACAGACAGACAGACAGGGCAATGGCTAAAAATATGTTTTTCGGACCCAGGGGGCTCTGAAACGAATAGGTCCCTCGAAAACCGCATGTCGGAAATTTGACCCGATTGCAATACTTTCCTTTTAAGAAAAACATTAATAAAATAAATCAACAAAATTAAATCCATAATACCCTACTGCTGTGCACTAATATTGTAGTATAGTAAAAAATTTCAAAAATATTTTAACTAAATCACGGACTTAAATGTCTCTGCGGTAAATATTCCTATGCTAATTAGGATGTGTGGAATTACTAAAAATAACACATTTGTTAATCAGAGCTGAAAATAAATGTACAAATAAATGAAAATAAATAAATGTTTTTAATTCATTGTCCTAGGTAACTGACCCTAACATAAATTAGCTGTGCTACTTAAAGTGAATAGGTATAGCTTCCTGTCTCCTGTAGTAATAAATAGCTGGCACTGCCATGTATAATTCCTTTTAACATGAATACAACAAAAGGAAATTACGTTTGAAAAAAACTATGCCACTGCTAACATTATTAATACCTTAAAAGCAAACATGTATATACTGTAAAATATAACAAATTAAATCATTTTATAAACAGTTTTTGTTTATGTTTCCAGCAAACCTGCCGGTTTTGATTGACTTAATGTCAATGTCACATTATTTTAATGTTAATATCAAAATTTAGTTTGCCAAAAGATTATAATATGAGTGGCGGCTTCATATAAAAAGGCAATTTTTTTAACAAAGCTTCAATTTAAACCATTTTTTTCATGATTCAGCTTGGACACACTAACTTGAAACTATTAAACAAATATTCACTTTTTCTCCATTTACCGAAAATGACAGATGCCTGACTTTGATATGGGGTCACTCATACGTAAGACATATTTTTACTACTGATGTCTAAAGTAGATGAAAACATACAGAACCATTACAATCGTTTTCGTGTATGAATAAATGAAAATTATAAATAAATGCCGTATCAATATATTAAAAAAAAACAATTTGTAGAACTTCC
Source organism: Nezara viridula (assembly GCA_928085145.1). Taxonomy (NCBI): domain Eukaryota; kingdom Metazoa; phylum Arthropoda; class Insecta; order Hemiptera; family Pentatomidae; genus Nezara; species Nezara viridula. Next base: position 90,774,594 of record OV725081.1, read on the forward strand.
TGAGATAAATAAATTAAATTAAAACCTATGAACGAAGTACCGATTAGAACATAATTACTTTATCCTTATGTCACTATAAGTTTATTGACAGCCCCACCCACAATTGACACCACGATCCACTGATTTTTAATGAATTCAGCAGATGCGGATTATCATTAAATTGAAGGAAAAGTACTATTTTAATATTTTCAAATACTTCAGTCAACTGGAATTCTTGGGGAATGTTAAGTAAAATAAAATTTAAACATGATTTATTAAAATTATTTGCAAGCCTTATTATTGAGAATAAAGCATTCTAGGTCAAAGATATTTATTATCATTTATTAATTAAATGAAGCCACTTTATGGAGGCTGGATGTGCCCTAGGAGGGTCTATCGACAACGGATGGTATAATAGAATAAATAATTACTTATTATAGTCGGATTCGAACTGGGTAAATAAGAATAAAGTGCGGACTATTTCACTCCCCATTTTTCCGAAAAATCATCATGTATCCTTTTAGAAATATAAATTAGTGAATAATTTGATAAATTTCCCCTTTGCGTTATTCCAACAGAATCCACTTACAATTAGTGCGACAACTTTTGACCTATCTATGACAAATCTCTTAATTCCGTTTTAATAAACTTTGCAATGCAAAATAATAGTTTAATAATTAATAGTCGTACAATCCATAATCAATAGATCGAAAAATCCATGATCAACTAATCTTACAATTCATAATCAGCCAGTGATATAATAAATAGGACTTTTGTTATTTTAATAGTATTTATGATTTGTTAGCTGCAATCTTTTAGCTTTAGCTCAGTTAAAAATGCAATTCAAAAATTTTGTAATAGCTCAACAAGGCCTGAAAATAATTTCTATTCAAAATTGAGCAAAGTTCAAAGCGTAAGTTGTGTGTTGCAGGCACGACTTTTATTTTATGCGTTCTAAGTTTAGTTTTCTAGTTAGATTAGAATAATGTAAAAATATTCAAATTGATTCATTGAGTTAATATATCACAAATATATTTCCTATCCACTAGAGGATAGTTAAAAAATAATAACAATAAGAAAGAAACGAATCTTTTTAACTAACTCAAATACTAAAATCAGACAATTTATTAAGAAATAATAATAAATTTAAATTATTAATCACTTCTTTATAATACTGTCAGTATCGATTTTTCGTAACTTTAGTACTATCTTTTTTGGGGGATTATTTAAATGTGAAACTTTATCATTAATGCTTTCCTTTAGTGTATTCTTTACACTAGAAACTATTCTAGTGTGGCATATACTGATATGCCATTTTAAGATCATATCGATATTAATACCAGAATAATAATTAAATGGTATATTGTTCTGCTTACCATCAATTTACACCACGTTTGAAAAATTTTGCAATCATAAATATTAAAAAGATAGTTAATACTCTTCACGACGAAGCTCTATAGTCTAGGGTACAAATTCCGATATAATACTAGCGTTCCAACAAAAATTTTAAAAAATGAAAACTAAATAAATGTGTATTTATATATATATATATATATATATATATATATATATATATATATATATATATTTATAGAAGACATATCCGAGGATGATCAATTATTAAATAAAATATAAACAACAAATTTCCGTAACACTTTTTTTATAATATTCAAAAGATTGATTGAAAATTAGTTAATTTCGATATTTTTAAAGAAACTAATTAAAGCAAAAGGATTCTTCTTGGGAGAAATAAAAAAATAATAATTTAAAAATTTCGTTTTCACTGTCTGACCCTATCGGATTAGCAAAGACGGACGATTAGCAATATTCTTCACTTTTTTTTTGTAATTGTGATTATCAATACTATCATCGAAACATTTATCTCTCACTTGTTTTGAAATTATTTAACCACTTAGTCGTTCAATAAAGATTTTATATTACCACATATTTTACGCCAAATGGTGAAAATTACATCATCATTATGAATCAATGAATAAATAAAAAAAAACAATAGACAAAAACGTAAAAAAGACCTGAAAAATAATATACTTTATTACTGAAACCTATGACAAGGCGAAAAATAATACTTTTTATTCATAAATCTTTATGTTTGGATCATCTTCTTTTATATAAATATATATATATATATATATATATATATATATATATATATATATATATTTTAATAGAAATTTTTTTCAAAATTATTAAGTTTAATTTTTAAGGTTTTTTAAAACTTAACATTTTAGATTTCAACATCATTCATAAATTTCATGCATACCTATTAAAAAATACTTGAATTTAAACACACACAAAAGATATTAGGACTTATATAGTTCTGTTTATTTTATTTTTTTAAAATTAACTTTAAATAATAATAATAAAAGGTTAATGTTTTTAAATAATAGCTAAGATATCTGAATACTGTCGATAAAAATAAAAATTTATTTTCTTTGATCAAGGAATTACGTGAGCCATTGAATGTAAAGGAAGATAATTATAATTATATGGATTAAACTTGTTTGAAAAAAGATTTGAATCATGGGGAGGAATAAGAATGAGCATGGATGAGGATTTTGAAGAACCACTCGTCTACCTCCGCCCTTGAATAGATTATATTTCTTTCTTTTTTTCCTGGAGTTAATATCTTCCTCGTCTTAAAAGGTACTCAAGTATTTCTTAGAAGATAATATGACATTGACGTAATCAGGTAAAAATAAAAGGACATATACCAATTATAACGTTTACAGGTGTGAATATTGAGTATTCAGAGACCAAAATATAATAATAAAGCTATTCTTACTAAAATATTTTTAAATATTCTTGAATATATCTTGAGATATTGACCCAGGGTTCCCGACTCCTGACCTATTGCATTAATTGTACAACCTAAATTAAATGTAGGTATCATGAGCAGTACTTTATTCTGTTCCGAGATTGCAAGCATATTTCATTCCATAATCTGCCTCAAACCATAGCAAAGTGGAAAATTACTCCTGATTTTATTTTCAAAAGTGGCCCTAATTTTCTTGTCCCTTTACTGTTGGTATTCTCATTTGTTCTTATTTTTTTTTAAATATTAATTTATTATGTCTTGTTTGAAAATATGCGGTTCTTCGGTGATTGGTAAAACGTCTTTCAATTTCACACACAGAGTAAAATAATCCAAATAATTTAAATGGGTGTTAAATATTCAGGATGCAGTCATTATGAAGTTTTTATTGGGGCCGACGTTTCAACCCAAACATGCGGGTCATCATCAGGGCGTGTATCGAGCACTGAAGGTATTCAAGTAGTGAAGGTAGTACATGACATGAATACCTTCAATACAGTCGACCAACTCCCTTCAAGAAATAATTTAAAATCATCAAAATATTTTAACGATCGTTTCGTTATCCCTAATTGTTGAGATCGTGATAGCCAAAAAAAAATAATGTCTGATAAAGAAAATTTAGTAAGAATTTTGAAAACAACCGAGTTTTCTGTTGGGAGAAAAAAGAGAAATGTTATTACGTGACACCATTAAAATTTTAATATCTATGATATGGTTCCGTATTATTTTTTTTTAAATTTATATATTAGAAATTGTTACTTAAATGTGTCATTATATTTATTTAATACGCTTAGTTATTTTTATAGTTAATAGCTGCCTCAATGAATGACCTACCGTCAGAAATAGACCAGCGTATAACAAGCGCAAACAGGGCTTTCTTCTCCCTTTCAAAGGTATTGAAATCCCGAAAAATCTCAAGAAATCTAAAATTAAGCGTGTAAAATGCTATGATAAAGCCAGTTCTAATATTTGGCTGTGAGACATGGACACGAACCAGCGCCCTTGAAAAAAGTATTGAAAGATTTGAAAGAGAAATCCTCCGCACGATAACCGAAGCGATCTGGGATCAGAGTGAAGAAGAAAAACCAATAAAGAGCTGCTTACAGAAATTGGTCAATCAATATCCCATGATATGAAGGCACGGAGGTTATGATGGGCTAGGCATGTAGCTCGGAGCAATCCATCTGGAATCCATCTCGACATAACAATGGATGCCTAAAAAGCAGATGGATAAATAGAATCACCTAAGTATATAGAGCTGCGTGCCGATAAATGTAAAGAAATAGCCTAATATTGGCAGAGGTGGAGAAGGCTGATTAAGGCGACTAAAGATCTAATAGGTCTGCAAGCCAACAGGAAAAAAAGCACAAGTTGGGATAGAATACAAATTTCGTGGTTCCTGAGAGTATGTCAATGACGATTAAGATTCACTTTGGGAAAAATCATTCTAAAGTAACGTAGAAGTACTAAAATTTGATTGTTGTCGTAATAACATCTCGAAAACATCTCTACTAAGCCCGAGCACACGCAGCTACCAATTTTAGGAAATTATTTAGCGACAACATGTAAATATTAACGATGTTTACAATCTATTTTTATACAAAATACCTTAAACAATTATCGATATATTTTTAGCTTGAGGAAAAGATATATATGACGTTGAATAATTCAATAACCACATATTTACAAGAATAATTCCTTCCTTTCTTAGAATTTTTGTTTCAGTTCTAAACGCACGCCAATTCAGAGCAGAGGGTATCAAAGGGTTATCACTTTTTCAGATCAAACGAGTGTTTCTATGATTACATTTATTCAAATATTTACAGTGAGAAAATTGAATTTATTAGCAAACGGTCAAATAATAATAAAAGGCATTTATTATTTATTTTGCTTCGGATAAAGCCTGCATAGAGAGGGATTTTGCAAAAGCTGTAAACAAGAAGATGATGTTGTCAGAATTACCTCCAAGTAAGCGTACTCACTCCGTATATCCATGGCTCATAAGAAAGAAAAACAAAATTTCTGCCACAGAGACCAAACAGAATAGGAGCAAAAAGGGAAAAAAAATAATAGGAAAATAACAATGGAAAGTAAAATAAATGCCATTTTGTAACATTAATGTGCTTATTGATCCTACGATCTTACTAGGGCAAGGATGTCTTTTAGCACCCTATTCCATTCTGGCTTAGTCAGTTGAAAATAGTCTTTTAATTGGTAAACGCCCACGTCCTTCAATATACGCCTAACTTCAATTAGGCCTCATACTATCGTCTTATTAGGCCTAGTATTCAACCTTCAGCCAGAAATTTGGATGAAAGAGACTAGACAGAGAGAAGTACAATTAAATATGAAAAGTTTCTCAACTGTGTTGAATTGTTAAACGATACAGCATATTAATCAGTCTTATCGATAATAAAAACAATACAAAAAGGATTAAGTTTTACGGGATTATTATCCTAGATATTCCATGTTATGATTTTCTTGCCATTCTCCGTCCCCTCTTTTTCATTTTCTACATTTTCTATCTGTCTCTAGAATTCGCAACGCGATTCCCTGACTTAAAATAGGAGGTGACGCACAATAATAAATTCCTTCATACCCTGCAACTGATTCCTTAATTATTCCAGCTACTTCCAGCTGTACGAATTACGTACGTATAATTATGTACCATTTATTACTTTTATTACATTTCTAGTCAGTGTTTAAAAATAGGTCCTGGCAAAGCAATTTGTACAAATGTTTTGGTCTATTATGTTTAATGGAATATTGTAATCGACCAAGGAAAAAGCTACTTCCGAACCAAAGTTCCCTAATCAAAAACTGTCGTTCACCAAATTCCTCTCTATTTTTTTCTTGTAGGTATGGAATGCATTTTTACAGATTCCATCTTTCTCTATTTGTATCTTGAGGTCTTAATCCACATGGTTTTTTTCAAACCTTATTATTAGGTCCTCTATCGGAACTTCCTTTTTTTTCGCATTAAAGACCAAGATACCCAAGAATCTTTCTATGCCTTCTGTATCCAGTCAATAAGCTTCCAGAAAGCACCTATACTTTTATACTCTCCAGGAATTCGGCTATTCAGTGCTTTAAATTATTGTGAAGGCAGGTGACAAGGAGTATGTCATTCGGACATTTTTCCAGTACATGAGCTGGGGTTCATGACTGCCGATCACATTTGCAGCAGAGGAATCCAACATCCAATGCAAGGAATCCATTCGTCTGGCAACCGATGCTTATTGTGGTATCAGTGGTATTTATTTCAAAATAAACTAACGTTTATATAGTGGCATGCATTCTCAAAAGCACTTTATTTGTTATACTCATAATATCAACGCTTCCATGTATATCTTAATTCATGCCTCACAGCCAGATATATACGAACAACCCCAAACTTAAATAGTTTTCATGAATTACTAACTAGCAAAATTCATGCATATTTTTTTTTTTTTTTTTTATGAATATAGTATGAATACATCAAGTAAGTGTGTACATAGGAATATTATCACATGAAACACGCTTGTTGAGAAACTACCCATTGGTAGCACTCTAATAATTTGTCTACATGAGGAGATCACGAGGCCATCTTCTTTTCAGACGCCTCGGAGAGTTATCAGGAATCGAAGAGGAAGCAAGGTTAGAAACAAGAGGATTCGGATGGTTATGAAGTTTATTATGGAAGGATAGGTATCTGGATTTGGCCAAATCGGAAACATATGGAACATTGAGGTCATGCATAATTTAAAAAATATGAAAGCTGAATTATAATCCTAAACGAAACATGTAATAAATATGTTTGTGTCGGAGGACCAACACATTAACGAATGAAACTCTCTCCTATTTTGTTTTGCTTTTTAGCTCTTTTCGATACGAATGTCGATTTCCATAATAATTAAAACATTAAACATGTAAAAACGCCCTCAGCTGATCGATCCACTAAGATTTACACCTAAATAATACTTGGATAGCAAATTTGCTCCTTACACAAAACATAAATCATTGGGGGATTCTAAGAAGAAAATTTGACAATAATAGAATGGAAATCCACTGATCTAATCTGCAGAAAAACCTGCGAATCCTGTCCGCTGGATTAATCCATCAAAATAAACAGCAAGCAGTTGATACATGCATAATTAATGATGATCAGATTTCAGGTGTACAAAATTCGGACTAAACAAATCGGAACTGTCGGACGCTCAGATATTGTATCGTTGTTATCATAATCACAATTACTAAATACTGTGATACTTATTCCAGCTAGTCCATTATTGTAGAGTTTGGTCAAAAACTCCATATCAATAAATCAACATTTTAAAAGCAGAAATCAGCAGTATGATAAAGGAATTCACTGGTACGGACTGAACGTTGAATTGAGATTCCTTAAATTTTTTTATAAAAGTTTCTATTTAAGTCTCTTTTAAAGCTCACCCCATAATACAGCTAAGAACTATCTAAGAGCAAAGAATATAGTGATTATAAGCGATTGATGAAACATTTACAGCTAATGATGGTAAAACAAGTGGTTTAACAATAATTGAAAGTTCCGGCTCCTGTTTTCAGTAAATGGAGAAGAAATTACTAAAAAAAAATTAGATTTGATAGGAGTATAAATGACTATTATTATAAATTTATTGGATAGTGGTGTATCATCGGGAGACTGGTTCATTTCCGTTCTCATGAAAATCTTTTGAAATGGATGAAAATAATTACTTCTGAATACATGATATATTTTCATATTCAGAAAGAAATCTGTGTCAACATGTTTATGGGAAGTTATGCCTTTCAATTTTTTATTTCAACTCTCTAATTACCTACTTTCTGCATCATACTAATTAGGTTAAGAATTATCTCAAATCAAAACATTAATTTAAATCACATCTCAATAACATTGCGGTCAAATTATAGAGGATTCAATTAATTTCTCTCAACAAGCATGTTGTTTATTGGTTGGCATATACTGTATACTCAAAACTAGTGTATGATTATGTTAGATTTTCGCTTGGAACATTTTTAAAAAGTTCCAAATGTTTCTAAGATGTAAGAGAAGGGATGAATTATAAGAAAACTGTATTGATAAAAGCAGAGATCGGAACAGGAATATATTTGTACCTTTTATGTTAATAATGTACTTTAACAGCCGACTACTAGTCCATTTCTTAACACTTAATTATCGATACAAAAACAAGATAGGTGTATCAAACTGACACAAACTCTTGTACTTAACAAAAATATACATATTAAGTGCACCACGTTCTAATATCACAGGGAAAAAAATCATAAAATCTTTTATTTTTTATTTTTTTCATCGACTCAAGACTACCACTGAAGTTCTATACTCAATATCATATAAGTTCTTAAAGCTGTAGTTTGTTGGAGCTTTAAGGCGTGAAACTTCGAAAATTAATCAATGCCTATGTTTAATTTTGTGTATCTCTGAACTAGATATTTAAAAATTTTTTTTTTTTTAATCTTATTTATTAAAAAATATTACAATCTGTCTCAAGGACATTTATAATAGTGTTCACAGATCACATTCACACTCTATGTACAGTAAATAAAATAAATTATACAGAAAAATAACATATATACAATAAATAAGAATAAAATAACCTAAAAATAAATGAATAAAAAGAACACATACATACCTATATACAATATTTACAATCTGGTGAGGGAACTCCAAACCAGACTTGTCCTTCCAAGTGAGGAGGGAAAAGCATGGCTCCAGGAGATCTCAGCACTTCTCTCTCAACCGCGTCACTGGGGCTAAACCCAGTGGAGATTGAGCAAGAGTTCAAAATATGATTTTGAAACTTTTAAATTTGATTTAACAAATTGTTTAATTTTAGCAAATGTGTCATCGTAATGTTTTATATTGGGGATGTAAAATCCTGAATCGGTTAAATTTAAGATATAAAAAGAACATTCTTGTAAAATGTGGATAACTGTTAGGGTATTACTACAGTATTAGAGGCTGTTATCTAATTAGATAGGAATGAATCAAGTGGACTCTACAGGGTCATTCGGAATGGCATTCCGAAGCAATATCGAAATTCTTATAGGTCATGTAAGGTTATGATTGACGTACTAATTCCGAGAATACGGAAATCTAAGTTTCAATCACGATAAGTGGGAGGGGAGACTTAGGTAAAAGTGGTGGGGAGGCTAACCTATCTACTAGAAATGGACGTCTCTGCTACTTTTAAAAAACGTAAATGAACTGTACGTCGACCAAAAACAACAGTTCTTAAGAACTGTTGAAAATAAATTATTCGTACAACAACGCAACGATTCATGGAGTAATACCTATTCGTTTAATAACAAGTCTGGAAATGAATGAATCGTTTTATGTATGACGTTTGGCATTGTTCGAGCTTGAAATTGATTGCCTTTGAATTTATTTGTAATATTACATGAATGTTTAATATTAAACATTTATTTTTACCTAATTAAAATAAAAAAATAATTAATTAAATTTTAAAAATATTTTTACACATAGAACATTTTTTATTTTAATAATATTTTGACTTTCTTCTATGTTCGAAGTTAGAAATTATGCTGCTTGGTCATCATGAATCATTTTTTTAACTGTAGTTTAAACAATTTTTCGATTGTTTGCCTTTTTCAACTTTTATAGAATATAATAATGTTTAATTTTATTTATGCAATTAAATTGATTTACGTGAATATGTTCAATCATAAAAATTATTTTTGGTCTGCAAGACACTAATATAGATAGATACATGTAAAAGCATAAACTAATTTTGCATACAAATATGCTTCAGTTAATTTAGAAATGTAGTAACCATTTTTTTTTTTTTTTAAGTGATGTAGTAACTATAATGAAAGTTTTTATTTATTTCTAGTCTTCGTTAATAAAGGGAGCTAAAAATTTCATCCCTAAACTTAACAGTTGAATCATACCTAAAAAAAAATGTTGGCTTATTTTCATGATGAACTGATAGGTTCGTTGGAAAGCAGAAAGTGGTTTTGTTTCGTTTGGAAAAAAACGAAACGAAAAACAGATAAAACAGCAACCCGACTAGTAGGAAATGGGTGAACTTAAAAAAAACAACTGTTGTTATCCGTTTGGAAAAACAGTTCATTCATTTGAGATCAAGAAGTTCTTTTCAAATGTTTGGCGTTTTCTCTCCAACACCTACTTACTACTAGATAAGTTAGTTTACCCAGGCCTCATAACTATAGTGCTTCCTGATTTTTTTTTCCTGATATTTTCATTAAAATTGAATAGTTTTTCATATCCCTAGTATATATTTTTATAAACGATCTTCAAATAATTATTTTTTTTAATAGTCAAGTGGACAATACATTTATTAATCTTTAACCACGGAAGGATCTACGGGGGGGGGGGAGGAGGGGCTGAAGCTTATATTTTTATTATTATAGCTGAGGCTGAAGGTTATATTTTTAGGGGGCTAAAAATATAACCATGTTTTATGGAAAAAATATTAAAAAATTATCTCTTAAAGTATTATTGTTCGTGTAATTACATTTAAAAGGACTTAAGGAATCACTTAAACACCATTTCATATAGATAGCTAGTTTCTTTCGTTTTTTCCAAAATAAATATCGTCATTTTTATGAAAAAAAAAAAAGCTTTCTGGCTGAATCCCACCCAAAATTAAATCCTGGATCCTCTAGTGTCTTTAACTATTATTTATATTTGTCAGTTCTTTTTCCATTTTTTCAACTAATTTATTATTTTCGCAATATTTTTCTTAATTTTTATAAGTGGTTGACTCATATTTTTCTAACTTTTGTGAAAACGATTTTCAGCCACTAGAACTCCATTTTTCTCTTGATGTCCAATGTTATATAGGATAAGTACGCTTTTTTAATGAAACACATTATAATTAATGAACAGAGCACCAGATCCACGCTGCCTGTTACCTCTACGTCAAGGTAAGGTTCATTATGATTGGTGCATCTGTGTGAGTCTTTTGACTTACATTCATGAATAATCGTGAGGAGTCGTATATGGCCTATTCTCAGCCTGGTTAAGACAACTTCTTGTTTAAGACGACTTGACGTTGACCATATCTTCATTGTTTTTTTAATATATTTTAATTTGCTTGGCGGGCTATCATTCCACATGAATCGCCAGCTACGAAATATCTCTTTTTTAAGGGGAATACTTATATCTTGTGGAGCCAGAACGGTAGCGACCGCCATGGAAGACATTTCTTATTGATATATGGTTATGAAATGTTACCTCGTAGATATCTTGGAATGAAATGACAGTCATCGGTCAAAGAAATATTGGCCCATTTTAATAAAATATCAAAATCCATATAAGACGAGTTTGACGTAAAAAAAACAGTATGGTTCCAGAACTTAATACTGATTTTTTTAAACAGCACTAATTTGTACGAAAAAGAAAATTACTGCCATGAAATGATGTCGAAGTGGTCCTTGAAAGTATAATTAATTGAAAAATAAAATAATAACGGCAGTCGCAAATGACAAATTTCTTATATTTTTTCTTGGCACGTGCTTAAATTTAGTGAACATATAAGTAATAGAATTTAAAAAGAGAATATATTGTCATTGTTTGAGTATTTAGCTGTAATCATACACATCAGAAGATAAGAAAAAAAAGGAAAAAAAAAAATACCACTACAACCCATGAAAGGTCTTGTCTTCAGTAGTAAATAGGGAAAGTACTGTTTCTTAGTCAACGATTGTACAAGGAAGTGACTTTACTGAGATCACGCTCAACCACCAAGATTTACCCCTTAATTATTTATTAAACGGTACGCACTTTATAGAGGCTGGGTGTGCCCCAGGAGGGTCTCCTGACCTCAGGGTCGCCCCTCGGCCTATAAAACAGAATTATTAATTTTTCTGTCATGAAAAATTCGAACCTGGGACCTTGAGCGTTGGAAGATCAGCACCATACCACTGAGCTACCCTACTCCCTAAATATAAACCACAGACAAAATATATATGTCTTCATTTCGGGAGTCTTAAGCACGATCCGCCATGACAGACGACGACGCTAGTACCGATTTTCAAGCGATGATGGTGGATTAGACAATTCGTTTTGCCAAACTTTGATGCGTATTTTCACACCTTCGAATGGCAATAACCTACAAAAGGAGAAAATCACATTTTATAATGTCCTTGCAAGAGTATTGAAGTGATGAATCGTGAGTGACTGCGAGTGGTTTGTTCCTTTTTTTTTTTCTTCATTACATAGAATTATTGTTCATTACTTTGAGATATGATCGTGAATCACACTGGTTGATTTACAATCGAGATAACTTTAAACCATCTTGTGGTTTTAATCTTATACCGGTAAAAATTTTATTTTAATTTATACATATAGTTTATTGTAATTTCACTCAGCAGACAGGCGATCAATTCTGCCTCTGTACCATAGCCTTCTATTTTGTTTTCTCATACGCATACTGTAAAATAGTAATATTGGAATGCCTGACGCCGAAGGATCCATTAGGTTGGGGAAAACCCATGTTCCCATATTGTGCATGAGGGAATAGAGGATCTAAATTTAAACTAATCGACACAAACGATGGTTCACTCCGTTCACAACATATTTTCGAATTCTTCTTTCAGATGCTAATTAAGAATCGTTGAATATTGAGAACTGTCACTAGTTCCAGTTTTTTTTTCAAAAAATAATTTTTAAACGGTGCCAAGTAATCGTTAAACAAAATTCTCGCCGTCACTATAAATAAAATCGTTTTGTATCTTTACACCTTGTAAAGATATGGAAGACGAAAAGTATTTGAATAAAATAAAACTTTATATAAGTTCATTTATAAACAACTATAATATATTCAAAACAAAAGTTATTATAAATTTATCTAGTGAATGGATTTGAAATATGCTTCTCTTTTCATATTTCTTCGATATTATGTAGTGTTTTCGAAAGGCATATTCTCATCCCGTTTTCAAGAGTCTTCATTCCTTCTTTGTTTTAATATGTATGGTTCCACAGAATCATATTTTACAGAAATACGGTCTATAAAACTGCAAAAAATATTAAGCGTTGGGACATTACATCATAGATAATATGCAAAATGAATCCAGAATATGACTAATTATAATTTTTTCTAGGAAAAAAATATTTTATTTTTACTTGCTAAATTTTTCATGTCGCCTCAAATAATAAAAACTCTGTATAAAAATATTGCCCCAATCAAAATAATATTGAATTTTTGAAATGTCTAGTGAGGAGACTGTCACGAAAATCCTTCACGGTTGAAATGTATTTCATGGCGGACCCATGGAATGAATTTCGATCCTTCCACTCTGGTTAGACTAGATCTGGTTAAAACTTTAGGACAAACCCTCATTCCTCTTTTGTCCTCTCCCCTCCCCCATATACCAGATATTACAAAAAAGGAGGTGAAAAAAAAAGTATTAGTACTTCATAAAATATTAATTTCTCATCAATGAGTTGTTTGTTACAGGAATTACTTGTCCTCAAATATACATACTATAAAAAATAATTATTGTTACTTTCACTTATTCGTATATGTGATATATAGCAAGGATAAGCATAGCGATCGTAAAAATTTTCGAATCTGAGTTTTCAATAGAAATACAAGTTTTGAGATCCCCTGAGTCCAAATAGCCAAGTCCCAAAAAATGGGCTATGTGTGTGTGCGTGTCTGAAATTGCGTATTTTAGGTTTTTATAAGCCTAGGATGTTACAGCAACATTTTTATCAAAATCTGCGACCAGAAGTGGTACATTATATTATCAATTTAACACATTTTTAAGATTTTCTCAAAAACCGCTTTAACCATTTTGTTCAAACTCAGTATATCAGTGTATTATTAAGCAGTTTTTAATATAATGTAGGTTTGATTCTCATTTATGACTTCTAACAGGACTTAAATGGCTAACTTCCAATGTTATCTTCCTCTAAAGTATCTTTATTTTTTTCCCCTTGAAATAATTAACCATTTAACTTTGATATAAAAATAGTTAAATAGTTTCATATAAAAGAATTTGATAATTAACTAAAGGAGAAATAAGAGATCGTAACGGATAATAGTCGTAATGGAGGAACCAAAGGAATATGAGTACGCCCGAGCTCGCCCGAAAGATTAGAACAAGTCATTCGTAAGCTTAATGAGCTTAAAATAATACGCGCTCCGACAATATGTACATATACCTATGTGGTTTTCATAAATGCTATTTTGAGTTAACATATCGGAGACAGTGAAGACTTTATAAGTAATACTTTTATTCATAATGTCAGTTACCAATGGCATCTAACATACAGAAATATACAATGGATATATGGGTCGACTACAAGAGTTCACTCCAGGGCCCCTGGCAAGAGTGTAACTTCAAGAATGTAACTGCAAGAGTGATTAGTCTAGAGGATCAAGGGGGTAATATAACCAGAAATACTAGGGGGGTGGAGGAATTCTGGGAGGTCTAGGAAGTGTGGGAAAGGAGTTATTAACTATTTAGAATTGATATCCTTATCCTTTAGTATTGATATGAAGTCTTTAAGAAAGAGAACTTTTGCTAAAATCTGTTATTGTTCCCTAAGTCTTTATATTGTGTCCAGCCGGTGCCTTCTAGATAACTATTTCTAAGCTATCAGAGATAGCTTACTCTAGCTACCTAGGGATAGCTTACCCTAGCTATCTAGGGATAGCTTTGTCCTGTTATTATTAATTAACAAATTCAATTATTAAAATAAAAGTGAAATTAATATTATTATTATTTGTTGCGGATTAAGTCCATTTCGTAACTGTTGCTATAATTCAATATTTAATTTTATAGGTTATAATAATATAAAAATTATAATGTGTATATATAAGGATAATTAAACAAAGAAAAATACCCACAATGAAATGTAAATAAATATGGCCTCTACAATTTTTACAATTTTGTCTGAAAATACTCATTTCTGATTGAAAGAAGATGGTGGTAAGTGAAAGTCGTGTGATTCGCGCACCAGATGTTTTTTATTCGAATCATGGAATTGAGTAGTACATTCCTATAACTATTTATGCATACAATTAAGTATGTTGTGTGTTTTAGCAGCCCAGCTTATTTGAGCAGCCATGCAATATTATTATTGTAATTCTCACTTAATTTTTTTTTTTTTTTTTTTACTTCATTCCATATTTTATTATTTTTTAGCATACATTTACGAATATGTTCAAATAATATCTACCTGATTTTTGTATGAATGATGATTTAATGAGAATGTAAGTTTACATATTGACAAATCCTCATGAAAGGAGTAGATAATATTCAATTCAGCAAACGAAGCTAGTTGGAAGAGGAATGCGAAGAGAATACTGGTTATGGGTTCTGCTTGCGGATGACGTCAAGCCTTGGGTTTCCCTCTGATGAGGTACAACTTATTCCTAAACCAGGAAAAAAACTCTTAACCTCGGTCGCGGAAGGTGAGAGGCCAGCCATTCCACAACAACACTAATTAAATAACCGTGATCCATGAGGCTTTTAGAAGTACAATTATTTATTCCATCAATACTAAAGTACAATTCAGTGACACTTGACAAGAAATTAAAAAAAAAAAAAGAGATTAGTTAGCGGAAAGGATGATGTTAAAATAATAAGTCCTTCTTCATTATTTTTTCTAAATACATTTTCGTAATTTCCGAATCGACCTAAAAAATTCACATAGAAAGCCCAAAATCCAATGATTGAATTCAATTCAATCTAACATAATCATCTATACCGATATCTATAAAGGGTGTCCCGTAAGTAGGAGACAATTTTTAGATGAGTGATAGCAAGTAGATAGTGTTGCCCAAGACGAGTCTCGGTCTTGCAAACTCAGTCTTGGTCATGGTCTTGGTCTTGCGCAATACCCTCGCAACGGCCTTGCAGTTACTCATTAGCTTATTACTATAGAGATAAGACTGTAATTTTTTAGATAGGAAAAATCTAACTAAGCCCGAATGAAAAATTAGAGGAGTATCAATGCAAAAGTTTATTGGTTATAACAATTATTAATTAGTAACTAACATTGTCAAGTATTAGTAACTATTTTTCCTTATTTTTATTAAAAATATCGATTTTTTTTACCACTTCTGGTCTTGGTCTTGCAACAGTTAGGCGGCCTTGGTATTGGTCTTGCAAAGTGCCAAGATCGATTTTGGACAACACTACAAGTAGATTTCAGCAACTACAAAAATGTTCATGTAAATAATAGGCCAATTTTCAGCAGAAAAGTAGCAAATTCAAGTTTTGTGTTTTTTTAACTGAGTCATGTTTTTTATTGAATCGAAAACAATAACTACAGAAATATTTAATTTAAGTAATTAGTCTTTGCTTCATTGTAAACAAGATGAAATTTAATTTAAAAGAACATAGAGTTTATCATTGTTTACAGAGGATTTTTGAGCGGCTAAACTAAGCAAAGTTCTGATTTCAGAATAATCATAAATTATTCGTCATTTTTTTTTATCATCATTCGACTATATTGCAGATACCTCACTTTTAGAAAATTTTATTCGTTTAATAAGCCTTAAGTACGTATTAATTAATTAGAGGTTTATTAGGGAAAAACTTGAGATTAACCTCAAGTTGGGTACAAAAAATGATGTGATTTTTTATTGTCAACTAAAAGTGACTGTTTACAGCAAAAATGACTACAATTAATTGTTGAAAAGCTTTTATTTCTTATTTTTCCTTGATCCAGGGTGTATTATAAGAAATATAATTGCCTAAATCACTTTTTATTTATGAAAAAGACAAATTTGAAAAATAATGATTTTTCAAATTTTTGCCGGCTAAAGTGGTTATGGAACCGTGTTTGTCGTCCAGATATCTAAAAATTCACTTGAGTTTGAGAAACTTTCCCAAAACACAAAAACATGTTTGCAGTCGAAAAGCAAGTTCAAAATGGCTGCTAAGAAAAAAGAGTGAGCCTGTCATTTTTTCGAATTTTTTTTATTAGCTTTTTTTGGGTTTAAGGTTTTAGACAAAATTCTATTTTGTAAACATTGAACCTTAAAATTATTTAACTACACTACCATTAAATAGAAAGTAACTGGTAAAACAATTATAAAAATAAAACATGGTCTGGGTGATTTTAAATGGATTGGTCGTTTGTCAATTTAAATTTATCCATTATAGAGTAAGTGGTCTGTAAGTTGATGATAAAAAAAAATCCCGTAGTAAGTTTTTAATCCAAATCAAATCATGGATTGGCATGATTTTAAAATGATTGGTACTACCGTTACTGCCAAGACCGATATAAATGAAATCTTGAATACTACCTTTCTCTTGAAAGACGAGTAATCATTATCTCATTCAATTATCTTTGAACAAGATACATATCAATTATGGAAGCAATCAAAACATGTTGGATACTTAAGTTTATTCCTTGCCATGATCAACGATCGGACTGACCCGACGAACAAAGCAATTTGCAATGCAGATGGTTATAGCCAGGCTGCCCGACTTGTGGTCTAAGTTCAAAGACCTCTTATTCACAACTTCAGCCCCTCCAATCGATCATCACCAGAGGTTTCTACTTTCATATCAAATATTATTTATTTATGTTGGGTTTATTTATTTTACTTCTTTAATCATCTTCAAGAAGGACCGAAAGCCTTCCTGAAAGCTTCAGAAATAAATTATTATTATTATAGAAGAGAAGAATGGTTGGGGTGATAGGTCAAAAAAATGTAAAAATAAATAAGTATATTTTTTTTTTGCCGACGTTACCGCCCAAAGTTCAGGCCTTCGCCAGGGCTAAGAAAAAAACAGATAACAGGTATGAGAAACTATAAACATTAAAAAATTAAAAAGAAAAAATTATATTGGTGAAAGGTATAGTCTAAAAAATGTAGGTACAATAGGCTTAAAGTAAAATGAAGTAGGTATAATAAACTTAAAGGAAATATAAAATAAAGATAACAAAGTTTGGGGCAGAAAGTAGCGGAAAGGAAGCTAGGATATATATCATAAACGTAATAAACTTAGAATTAAAAATTTTTATCTCATACATTCCATTATATTTCGTTGTTAATTCATTTTTCATTTCTTATGTTACCTTATTTTTGCTTCCTCACTACCGAAAGTAGGGAAGCAATTTATTCGAGCGAGAGGTTAAAAAAAGTTATGTACTCACAATCAAAATTTCCACTCGCGTTTTACATTTCAGACATAAAGGATCAAATTTGGTTCGGTGTCTGTCTATAGTCAAATCGATGTACCGGGCGTATCACCTACTACCGTATATCGGATGCTCATGAAATTTTCAGGAATTGTGCGGGTTGGTTTCTTTCTACATGGTCTCATATCAATTTCATTAAATTCTAATCAGCAAACGTATTTTTGTATATATGCCAATATTTCAAAAATGACTTGTTCGATTTGGCTCAAAGTTGGATAAAAAATAGTTATTTGTGAAAAAATAATGTAGGATCAATTTTATTGAATTCTGTCCAGTGCAAACGTGTTTTCCTTTATACTTTTATGTCTCTAAAACGGCAAGTTTAATTTAGCTCAAATTTGGAGGGAATTCAGGGATTGGTAAACGTAATCTAATACTAAAAAAAAAAAAAAAAATCCTCCACTTTCATATCAGGAAATGTGTTATTTGATATGCCTATAGTTTGAAAATGGCGTATCCGATATGACACAAACTTGGAGGAAATTTGGAGAACAGTATAGAAATTCCTTAATGTATAGAAATGTGGAAGGCACTAATCATATGGAGCGGGAGTTAGGTAATCACAATATTGTTATAGGGTTATAAAATTTTAGGTTTTATTCAAAAAATTAATTTATACTGTATTGTTTGGCCGATTCCAAACGTTACTGGCATGACACATACTGCGGTTACCTAGATTTCGTGTAATGTAAAGTAATTTTTACTCTGAATTTGTAAAAAAAAAAAACTCTTGTTTGTGATTATGTTTACTTCTATTCAAGTTCAACCAGCTCGTCGTGGTCTCGATTTAGTTCTTAAATATGAAAATTGTGTAAACTTCATATTTTTATATTTCGGCTTAATTAGTTCTGATTGAAGAAAAATAATGGTCTCGTCAAGTCCGAACAAACAAAAAGTTGACTTTTTTCTGGATTTTTTGTTCCATCCATTATACGAGTGAAAACATACCTATTAAATATTTATCACTATAAGTATATAGTCTGCAATTGATATAAGTAGTCTACTTCGTCTAGAAGATGAAATGCTGAACACTTCCTTCGCTTACAGTATACAGATCCGATTTTTAGTATCTAAAATATTTTAATCCAGATGTTCAACTAAACTCGTTATCATTTACTTTTCGACACTATTTTTTCCTTGTCTGGTCCCTACCACGGTAATGCGTTAAGATACAATTTTGAACTATTTTGAACCGAGCGTTAACGCTTTGAAAATCTGACGGCTCAATCTAATTCATTCTCCACAAAAAATGCAAAACGCGCCTAAAGAAGTTTTCACTTCAAAAATTAAAAAAAAATTTTAACATCGATATGTGGTTCGAAATATTTTCTAAACGTTCTGCTACAAAGCTATCCTTTGTATTTATTTTTGGAAAGTCTTAAATCACCTGAAGCAACTGAGATAGTTGTCTAAATTTCTTAGTAAATAACTAATGATGGAAAAAAAAATCATTTAGCCCTATATCAGGCAGCACCTTTTATTTATTTTCCTCTACAGGACAAATAAAATAGTGTTATATATTAAAAATAACTATTTGGAAATTATAGGCCGTTGTGTTGTTTATAATTTGTAGCGTATTCTTCTTGGATATCAGTCAATGGTCAATCAACGTAATATATAAAAAGTTTTGTTTCATTCAGCTATGTGGGTAATCTTCAGTGCTATAACGCAAATATTGAGCATATTGATGGATAATTTCGAATTATTTCTTCGCCCAAATGTTTTGTCGTCCAAATGTTTGTTTTAACAATAGGTATTGTATAGATGCTGTAACAAATTGAAAATGCCCCACATGATTGGCCGAAACCTAGGTGTGAAAATAAATAAAACAAAAACTTTATATTTTAAAAAGATTCACCATTGACTGACCTCAACAAAAAAAAAACTGTTTATTAACTAATAAATATCAAAAACCAATAAATATATATTTAAAAACTCAATTATGTTGATATCAAAACTGGTTGAGAATTCATAACCTCGCAACCGTAGCAGGAATCTCAGATTCTGTGCAGAAAATGTTTCTGTGACCGGCATTATTCAATAGTTTTATAGAAACGTTACCACAAAAAAAAGTTCTTTATTATTTCTTAATCCCATCGAGGGTCTGCTATGAATAATTGATAAAAATCACTCGGATGATATTTTTTCCATGAACAATTCTCAAAAAAAAAAACTCTTCTTTTATTATATTATTTGTAATTTAGAATAGTAAATAAAATAAAATATAATAAGCAAATGCTATCTAATCCAATGTTAATTGTAAATTAAAGGAACTTGAGGAAATCTACTTTTCAGACGCCTGGGAGAATCATCAGGAATCGAGAGGCAAGGTAGAGTTCGGAGTGGCCAATAGTTTATTATGAAATGATAAATACTTATACAAGGATACCCTTGTGGGACAAAATCGGCGAAATATGTAACATTAAGAATTTTACAAGAGATTTTGGATAGTATGCGAGAGGAAGTCGGTAGATCGGTGGAGACCTAAAGCTCAACTCCTTAGTCGTGGAAATGAGCCTTTTGTAATCAATTGGGAGCTTAGAACATTAGTCAAGTAAGTGCGGAAGTAACTGGAAATGTTTCTTGTCACGAATATAAAAATATAAAGTATTATTAAAAATTATAAGTAAATATGAATAGACACATATTTTTTTTTTAAAGATAACTAAACTATATAAAAACAATAGGAAAGAAATGGCTTAAAAGAAATAAGTATGACTTCCAAATATAACATTCACATAAGTGCAGATGAAGACGCACATAGGTGTGAAAATTTAAAAAGGCGACCTTAAACACCATTTTTATTTTTATAAATAATCATTTCTTAAAAGTAGCCGAAACTTTTAACATCATTTAAATACAGCTAAACAAAGTTTGATAAAATAGACTACTGTCTTTCATAATTAAATAATTAAATCATTTTGATTTCAGAAAAACTTCGTTTTCCGCTAACGACAGACACTATTTTGGTTGAAAAAGTAAATATAACTTTAGGACTGAACACAAAAAATAACAAATAATAAAGTACACCGTTTTAATTTATTTTTCTACTCTTGAAATTTGAAAGCAAGGAAAGATTAGAAGCCTTTTTATTTTTGCTAAACCTTTTTTTTTTTAATCTTATTTATTGAAAAATATTACAATCTGTCTCAAGGACATTTATAATAGTGTTCACAGATCACATTCATACTCTATGTACAGTAAATAAAATAAATTATATAGAAAAATATCATATATACAATAAATAAGAATAAAATAACCTAAAAATAAATGAATAAAAAGAACACATACATACCTAAATACAATAATACCTATATACAATAGCTAAACCTAAAAATGGTATTTTAATTTTAAAATTTAATAGGAAAAATAAAGTAATCATAAATTTTTCTCATTGACAAGATAAGCTAACAAGTTTGTCATTTTTCTATAGATCAAAAACTATAAATTGACACCATTGAAATATGTATCTGGTATTTCTTTACTTATACATGGAACAAAATGTAGAACATAACATAAAACTTACATTGTACGTGCTCAAATTTATATCATAACTGTATCCAAACATTAATGTTGCCCAAATGCGAGACCGAGACGAGTCTTGGTCTTGCAAACTCCGTCTTGGTCTTGCGCAAGAGTCTTGCAGTTACTTATTAGCTTATTACTAAAGAGACATTACTGTATTCTTTTTTAGATAGGATAAACCTAACTAAGCCCGAATGAAAAATTAGATGAGTTAAACGCAAAATTATATTGGTAATACCTATTATTAACTTACAGTAGCTAAGATTGTCAAGTATGAGTAACTACTTTACCTTAATTTTTATTTTAAAAATCTAATTTAAAAAATGCAAAGTGCAAGACCAAGGCCGATTTTGGGCAACACTACTGTTAACTACTTAAAATGAAGTAACTATTTAAAAGTCATAAAAATGAAGAAAAACATTAAATAATTGAACTCGTTCCACTGTGCGCCAGGACCTTGACCTAGGCTATTGCAGAAATCAGGGTTAACAACTGAATTTCACCCTTGGGCTAAATCTAGGCGATCAGAAGGGAAACCGAACCCGGCGGGACAAATGATGTCAGGTAGTGAAACCGTTATAGCTGGAAGTGGGGTCCGGGCCAGCTCCAAGTGGAAATTTATTCATGATACCTCAAGGAGATGGATGATTGAAGAATCTCGTCCGGATTAATGGGAGACTGCGAAATTGAGATCTTACTGAGTCGAACGGCAGTGCAACTGTGCATCTTCTAATAAATATTATTTTTAAAAATAAATAAATGGATAATGAAGCTTAACCAGAGGGCGATATATATTTTTTTTTCTCGATATTTTATGTACTTCTTACGAGGTAAGTAAGAAAAGCATAATGGGATTCGAAAATATGATTATATATTTATTTTGAAATGTGTCACACCACGGGCGGATCTTTCGGGCTGAAGCCCCCCCCCCCCCAAAATGGTAAAATATAACCATGGTTTTCGAAAAAAATATTAAAAAAGTATCTCTTAAAGTATTATTGTTCGTGTGATTAATATTAAAAGGGCTTTAGGAATCACTTAAACACCATTTCATACAGGTAGTTAGTTTCTTTCTTTTTTTCCAAAGTAATTATCGTTATTTTTGTGAAAAAAAAAGCTTTCAGACTGAAGCTCCCCCCCCAAAATTAAATCCTGGATCCGCTAGTGTGTCACACTATTCTGTTCATTTACTCATAAATTATTCATGCTATGATAAAAAACTGACTCTTATGTCATATGTCATATATGTCGTAAAGTTACGGAATAGACTTAATCAATAACAAATAATAATAATGATATTAATTTAACTTTTATTTTGTTAAATATCCCAATTGGTGAATCATGTATTATCTTTTAGTTTCTCACGACTCAAAGCACAAAGCCATAGATAGCCAGGTCAAGCTATCTCTGATAGCTTACAAATAATTATCTAGAATGTACTGACGGGCCAGAAGACCCATTATCAAGACTTAAGGAACAATAACCGATTTCAGCCAAAGGGCACTTTCTCACAGACCTCATCTTAATTATATTAACGGTCGATAACTTCCTTTGCCGTCCTCTTCCGACTTCCCTTCACCCCCTTGCTATTCTTGGGTATATAACCCCCATGCTCCTCGGACCAAACCACTCATGTAGTTACATTCTTGAAGTCACACTCTTCACTGTAGGAGACCTGGAGTGAACTCATGTAGTTAAACCGTTATCCATAGTATATTACTGTGTATTTTAGATTCCATTTGTAACAGAGATTATGAATAAAAGCATTACTTATGTAGTCTTCACTGCCTCCGATTCTTTAACTGTAAGACAAAAACTCTTACAGTTTGATAGGGACGTTCTACCTCATCCTCCGTATTCCCCAGACCTTTCTCCATCCGATTATTACTTGTCGCTTTCGTTAGAAAATTATCTCCGTGATAAATGTCACAAATCCGAAAGCGAAATAAAAACGCCCCTCGATGAATATTTGCGAGTAAGTCTCGACAATTTTGGAAAAACGATACAATGAGACTTCCTGAGAGATGAAAGAAGGTAATGGAGCATAACACAGTAAATTAACCTTATACAATAAATAAATAAATATAAAAGAAGAAACCTATGGGCCCTTCTAATATTATATTCTCCTTAAGATAAAAACATAAATACATTTTCATAAAAAAAAGATATATATTAATTTTTTTTAAATATAAATAGTTATTAAAGTTTATAACTACATTAACTAACTATACAAGAAGTAAATGTGAATTGGTATAAAGACGTGAACAACATCCAAAACTAGTAGTTTTGGATGGGCCTAAAGTTTATTATGGAAGGGTTAGGCTAAATCGGGAACATTAAGATCGTCATGGATAATTTTATTTTGTTAAAGTAGGGACCATTGAAGATCTTCCAAAGGATTTTGGACGGTAAGAATTGGATATGTGAGGAATTTGATGGTTTAGTGGAGCCCCAAAGCTCTATTCCATAAATCCATATAAGCCTTGTTACAGTCATGTAAATGACTGTTTTCCAATTAATTGGAAGGTTGGAACAATTTCTTGTCGTTTCAGTTTTGTTGAAGGATTCAAAGTAAGACGTCCCGTTCATAAAATAAATTATATTTTTGTATTTTACTAAATAAAACTTGAAACGTTTTGGTTATTTCGATGAAAAATAATGGAACATCTAAATCCTTCTTTTACCTATCAAAGTTTTGATGTGAAAATGAAGATTAAAGAGAATATAAAGCTAACTCATAACATAAAGTAAGCTCAGTCACAAAACAAACAGTAGTGGGTCCAGGATTTAATTTGGGGAAGACATTTTTTTTGTATTATTATTATTATTATTGTAATTACTCTGAAAGAAAAAGAAAGAAACTATATATAATGATGTTTAAGTGGTCCATGAAGGTCTGCAAAGAAAAGAAACTAAAAAAAAAAGGAACAATAATGCTTTCAGGGATAAATTTGTTAATATTTTTCTCGACACCTATCTACATTTAGTAACTGAAATACATTTGTTATAATTTAAAAAGGATACATATTTTGACTATTTAAGTGCTTCACCTCGAATGCCTTTCCCACCATGGTGGATTCGCCCGTGTAAATAACGCTAGGTTTTCATGAAAATATTATAGGATATTAATTTCTTAGCGTGAGAGTAAATCGAGTAAATGAAAACTTATCCAAAGCAGTTGTATGCTTATTTGTAGCATTTGTAAGCCTGAAGGGTAAAGCTGAGCTAAGAAAACAAACAACTATTTCAATAGAAGACATGGATAATAGGATAGAGTTAGAACAAACTTATTTTCATCGCTATTATCATCCAGTGATCTTTCTATAAAAAGGATGTTCTATAAAAAGCACATGGTCAGTGAGATGTTTCTTAAGAAGCCAGTGTGTTATCAACAAGTATGGCTCCAGAATAAGCGACAACAGCTTAACATATTTATTCCTAGGTAAAATATAATATCATCAAGATAATTTACTATATACTTTTCCAAGAATGTAACAATTTAAATTAATAAATGATTAGCTAGTCCCACTGGAAAATATTCCTTCAGTTTAATAGTTAGACAATAAATGATAGCCCTCTCTGAACTTATACCAATCTATCATTGTACTGGCTCAAGACTTATTCATTTGGTACAGACAGGGGTGACCAGAAGGGGGTTTCATGGCGCAAGCTGTGCTATCAAAATTTTTGAGCAGGGCATATTTTGAATTTTTTAGGGAGGCAAATTTGTACGGGGTTATAAATTTTCAGATTTATAATAACTGACCTGTGTAATTCCATAAATCCATATAAGCCTTGTTACAGTCATGTAAACGACTGTTTTCTAATTAATTAGAAGGTTGGAACAATTCCTTGTCGTTTCAGTTTTGTATTAGGATTCAAAGTAAGACGTCCCATTCATAAAAAAAATTATATTTTTTATTTTACTAAATAATACTTGAAACATCTGCTCATTTCCATTTGTACATTCGTTAGTACATTTATTACAGTTACAGATAAATAAGGGGAAAACATAGAACAGACCACAAAAAGTGTAATTCTATATGATCTACAGTTTTCCTAATTCTACATTAGCTTCCTCTATTTTTATGAAAAGGTGAGCAATAAAACATCTTAAGAGGAAGGCAGGTAGGTTCTTGCACCATCGAACTAGTGGGGGATGGGCATCCCTGGGTGCAGAAGATCCTTTGTAGCTTTCTCACTTACATAGGATAAAGAAGTCTATTACTGAAGTTAAACCTGGACATGTTTTTAGTTTATTAAAAATATCAAAAAGTTACGTTCCATATTATCCGATATTCCAAAGGGGACTTAGTTATTCTTCTCCCTTTACCATTTTTAGTTCAAAGAATACCATAAATAGCAATTCTTTTAATTGTTAAAACCTTAACGTGTGATAAATATCCTATGTTGACCATAGCACCTAAGAGGCTTTGGGAAAGGAATATGGTTTATCTTAAAACCAGTAAATTTAAGAATTTAAAAAGCATGGTCCGGTATAGTTCTTTTGGAAGTATAATCTGCTCTGATACTCTTCTCCCACAGCTTGAGTTTTCTAGCATCGCTTCACTAAGCTGTCAGTCTAAGTATCAGCAACCCTCCCTCTATTTCACTCTCAGCTAAAATTAATTTTTAAGGGTTATAATTAAATTAAATTATAATAAAAACTTTCAACTCTATATAAAATACATCATGAAACAAAACTTTCAACATATTTTATATTGAAGATAAACTGAACACAAAACACTATCATTCTTAAAATCCTCAGTTTCTAAAGTAAAAATTTCTTGAGATCAACAAAGGTTTGTAGATTAATAAGTATTTTTGTTATGTTTAAAAATATTCAAAAGGAACATCTTATAAATTGACAAATTTATTGCTTGATAATGCATTTAAAAAACCTAAATAAATAAAATATGCTATAAATAAAAATGATTGTTTTGGAAATATGCATTTATAATCCACTAATGTATAGATTTTCAGACATGCCATCAACTAAAATAACTAAATGGCAAAGAAAATGTGACAAAATGAAAATAATAAAACAATTAAGCTTTATAATAAACTTAAATTCAAGTTTTATCGAGTTCCGTTTTTTCTTATATATCATTTTTATTTTTTACTGTTCCAAACCTTAGGTTAGAATTAATATTTCATTGTTATACAATCTTGTTATTCTTAATGGATTGTCCCAGAATAAACTTATTTTCTACCTATCTAAATTAACATAATTTTCTAGTCATATCTTTCAGGTTCAGAGCCATTTTTTAAAAGTTTTTTATAAAATATTAGGCCAACGTCACCAAATGTACATGGTTTTCACATCATGTATTATTTATTTGACGTTTCAGCTTCAGGAGCCATTTTCAAGATCCTGCAAACATACAAACATGCAAGATCCTGCACTACTTCATAAAATTGCCTAAAATGTATCATTATAATATAATGTCGTTTTTTTTTCAATTCTTTTTCGTAGACGATATTAAAAGTGTTCCTCCTCACTAACACATTTATACAGGACATAATGAATGCATTAGTGAGGAAGAACACTTTTAATATCGTCTACGAAAGAGAAGTGAAAAAACAATATTCGATGAAATAAAAGAATGACAAACCAACATATTATATGTACATTTGGTGACCTTGGCCTAATATTTTATAAAAAAATAAAAATAAATTAATATAATAATAGTAATAATAAAAGGCTTAGCGACACCGAAGGTTCGTTGCTGACACCACTAATCACTCCCTCCACCAGGCACCATCCAAATCCAGTCACAACAGCAATTAAAATGAGATAATTTAATTAAAAATAAACATTATTATTCTAAATATCCATAATATATGCCTCATAAGCCTAATTATGCAAAATAATCAAATTTTGGTCAAATATGTAAAAATAAGCAGCTTAAAATTTTTCCAAAGGATTTAGAAACACTGGTTTCATAAAGTTATTAATTCATGTTTTTGAATTATGAAAAAAATATACCCATAGGATACAAATCTGGGACTTAGTTATTAGTTTATTCATTTAGTCAAGAGTTTTAATGAAGTTTTTATGGTATGTTACAGTTACATTGCTTGTATCCTGTACAAATGCTGCACAATTAAAAGAATCTCTTGACAGTGAAGCTCCAACGTATGCTGATAAGTTCAATGAATTTGACTGGCATATCTCCAAGGTAAATACAATGAATTGAAATATATAATATAAGTATTTATATTAGTAGGAATGTTGGCGGTTCTTCCTTCTTCATCAGATATCCATGGGTAAGTTGGCAATGGCCAATCCTGAGGCGGGTAAGAACTACCTCTTCTCTCCGTGATAGATGTAGACTTTTTCTTGGATATTTAACATATTGTTCAATTTTTCTTCATTTACTTTCTCTCCTGCCAAACCATTGATTTTGCCACTCCAATCATCCTTTTTCATTGATCCAAGATATTAGATTGTTGTGATCACTTATTGAAAATACTTGACCATTTTTAATGCTCGTTTCGCCTGTATGTCTGCATTTTCATTTCCAGGAATTCCACTATGACCAGGTATCCATAAAAACAATACTCTACAACCAGCGTCTTTCAATGTTTTTAATTGTATTTTTATTTCTGAACCGTCTGTGTGGATAAAGATACAATCGGGGTGAATGGCTTTAAAATCGTGGAATTTTTGTGCTATTTCTATTGGGGGTAGATGATAGCTTATGTAGTTATTAATTAAAGCTGGAATAGGTAGCAGCCGTGGTCCTACTTCTGAAAGAATTTGGTTGAATACATTTGGAAAAGGAATGAGTTTCAGATTTTTAATGTATTCAGAACATCTATCAGGAAAAGATGAGCTGTTTGAAGAGCTATTTGGGTGGGCTAGGTTGCCTATATTAGAGAAAAGATTGAAACTCAGTTATTACACAATATTTTTTTCCTGTAACTTTCAGGTGAAAATTATTAAATGTTTAATGCAATATTTAATTATTTAAAACATTTTAGAAAAGGAAGATGAAAAATGTTTTTTTTTTTTTAGTTTGAATAATGTTGTGGATTTGTTGCAAAAAGTCATTAAGTGACATTTCTTAATCTCAAATAATTAAGAACTTTAATTAATTTTTCCATTGTGAAATCAGAAAATTCTGTACTTAGTGTAACTATATGATAAATAAAAAGGTGTGTTTGATTTTCATGCACTTACAGTATTTTTTATATAAATAAATGAGGTCGAAATTTAAAAAAAAACATATTAGAAAGTTAACCTATATCAATAAATGCACCTAGTGACTTTTTTACAATAAACTGATGATGTATTAGGTATATAGTTGAAATAATATCTTTTTTAAGTTAATTGTATAGGAAAACTAAAAATTACACAGAAGGCAGACATGTCAGAAATTAATTCTATCAGTGGAAAATTTTTCTAGACAATGTTTTAAAATTTTAAAGTTAAAATTCTTGTTTTCTTTATATATTGAAATACATACTTACAAAGAATATTTTTAACATGTCATAGTTTATTATATTTAAAATCATTTTTCAGAATGACCTAACATTTAGACTTATAAAAAAATAAAAATAAAACCTAACATTTTGATTTTTATAGGCTATTGGCGGATCAATAAAAAACAATGTGATCCTCTCCCCAATCAGTGTTAAGCTTGTCCTGGCAATGCTCTACGAAGGAGCAAGTGGAACAACAGCTAAAGAATTGGAAGATGTTCTTAAGATCGAGAAAGGACCTGCTCCTGCCCAGAGATTTTCTAACGTTTTGCAGTCATTGCAGGTATACCAGTACTAATTATACTTGTAGTTATAATACTATGATTTTAAATATAGAAAAAATTATTAATATATTTTTTTAAATATTAGAACATAACTTAAAAATACTAATAAATCTTTTATGTTTATATTTCTTGTTAAATCATACCTCTATTTTCCTATAGAGCCAATTCAAATAAATAAATGTGTATTACAACTTATTTTTATTTAAGTGGTTTATTTATACATGACATTGAGGATGGGATCGCCGAACACGTAGGGGCGTGGGTCCCAGAATGCTCGGTTAATTTTCATTTATTGCCCCCCTCCCCCAGGAAATCGATCTTGACATTTCCATTTTGACATGTACGCAGCGGCAACCTCAAGGTAGGCGTCAGAATTTGGCAAAAAGGAACATGATAGAGCCCACTTGGCGGAATAGTTTTCCCGACAGTAGTACACATGACATTATTTTTTAAACAATTTTTTATATTCATATTAAAATGCAAAGAAAACTGAAAATATAATAAAAATACACCTTTAGAACTAAAATTATAATGGATGGTTGTTAAAACCGCACTAAATAATTGGGAGTAAAAAAAAAATGACCATTTCTTTGATATAAAATACAATTAATACTCAAAGGATAGTCCATTGTTATCTACCATAATTAGCCATCTGCTAGCCAATTGCTCGATCCAACGCTAATACCATTCTTTGGGATGACTGTCAAAGAACTCTTGGACCACAATTTCAATTTCTGCAAAATTATCAAATTTTTTCCATTGAAGAAAATGGACCATGGATCTATATAAGTAGTAATCCGATGGTGCGAGGTCTGGACTACATGGTGGATGAGGCAGGAGTTCAAACCCATGAAGTTCTTTAAACTTACCTTTGGTTCGACGGGAAGTGTGAGCACGAACATTATCTTGTTGGAATAAAATTCCTTTTCGGTTGATCATGGTTGCCCACAGCCCTTCTTCCTTTCCAACGTTGTATCTCAACTGCTAAAGTTTTCAAACCAACGAGACAAAGTGCGCTGGTCAAGAACACCTTCCCCTTAATATATAATAATTTCACGAGATACTTCAGCAGCTGTTTTCCAGTAATGCCTTAAAATTAGGAGAATTTCATAGGACACTGTCATGTTTCTTCTTAGATACAAATAACTAAACTGAGAGTTTTTTGAAGAAGTCGAAAGGGATTAAACAAGCTTAGAGAATGCTCTAAAGATATAATTAAGTATTGGTAAGTATTAAAATATTTACAGTCCTTTAAAATCTGGATTTTGATAAAATGGTCATTATTTTTTTTTTTTAAACATCCTTTTATTTTAATTTTTTTTTCCCCAAAAACTCTGACAGGGGCTAATTTAAAATGAATTTTTCTTTCTATTGATACAAAAGAATGAAGTGTCCATGTTAATGTTAGGGCAAATTTAATTTAAATAATTAAAAATATATTATGCAATATAATAAATTTCATAGACTATACACTGATGAGAAATTTCTTCAAAAAAAAAAAATATATATATATTATATATATATATTGGGTTGGCAAATAAGTCCCTGTTTTTCAGGGTGAAATAAAACTCAATATATAATAGACATAAAATTTATTTTAATCACTAATATATTGACCATTATTTAATATGACTTTTTTCAATCTTTCCACTAACTGCATAATGCCATGTTCATAGAATGTCTGGAGTTTATTGTTAAAAAACTAATCCAAGTGGTTTTTTGATGTCCTTTTCCGTTTGGAATTTCTTTCTAATAAGTGGTAGTCACTGAATCACTGAAACCCTGAGGGAGAGGAAGAGGGAGAGAGAATGAGAGAGAATTATATATAAATGCACACATATTATCCAACTCAGTGATCAACTTTAAATTAATTTATCCTATTTATAACAAATTATATGATTTTACTGAGCATTATCTTTTTTCCTGTATCCTGTATACTAACAATACAATATTTTCAGGGTTCGGATTCAGGTTATGAATTGCATGTTGGTATGAAATTGTTCATAGATAAAGAAGCAAAACCTAAAAAAAGTTATGCTGCTAAAATTGCCAATTTATACAATGCAACAATTGATCCAATAAATTTTAAAAATACAGCAGAAGCAGTGGCTCAAGTTAATAGCTGGGCACATTCTGTAACCAGAGGTCATATACAGCATCTTTTAACAGAAGGTGAAATTATCTCATAATTTTTGTCTAACTTAATGGCTCAAAAGTTTATTTTAGTATCAAATATCAATAATTAATAAAAAATATCCATAAACATAGAACTTAATAAGGCATGCCATTAAGATTTTTCGATGTCTGTTGTACATTATAGTAAATCATGAATAAATCATACATTTTATCCATAATTGGTAATTGGTTGACTGTCGTGGATAATGAAGAGAAGAATAGTTGGGGTGCTCAGTCAAAAAGGAAGGCAAAAAATAAATTATAATATTTATTTTTTACTTTTTAAAAAGTAAAAAATATAATTTATTTTTTGCTTTTCTTTTTGACTGAGCACCCCCAACTATTCTTCTCTTCATACATTTTATCATTAATGCCCAATCTTTAGTTACTTATTGTTGATAAGAAAGGCATTATGTATCAGTCTGTAACAAAGATGAATGCAGAGAATTTCCATTTAAATTCTACTAATCCTAATTATTAACAAATAAAGTTTAAAGAGGCATTTGTGAATGTCAGAAAGAAGTGCTGAATTTGAAGGCGATTGAACACACATTAATACTTCAGATTTATACTGAAATACATCCAATTAAAAGAAATAAAATTTGGAAACAATTACATATAATTCAAATTTAGCTTATAAATCAGGATGTTCAGGAAGAAAGTTTATTATAATTTATAGAATGACAGTGTTGTATTGAAATAAGTGTAATTTTTTTGGCATTAAAAAAAATAGTATAAAGATTAGAGCAGATTATATGGTAATTTCATTATTTCATCATATTTTTAATCCAATATATATATATATATATATATATATATATATATATATATATATATATATATATGATTATAAAATGAAGATCAATTTTTTTAAGCAAAAAAGTGAGCATTGGCAAAAAACACAATGCAATAGATTCATTTAAAACTATTAAAATAACAATTTATTCTACCTAATGAAAAATATAAATTTTCTAGCTGATGCACATCACAGCACATTGATGTTGCTGCTTAATGCTGTGTACTTTAAAGGGTTATGGAAGTATCCATTTTTATCGAACAACACTAAAGAAGGAGCATTTATAACAGAAGAAAATGTTCCAGTAAAGGTTGAATACATGAATGGAGTCCAAACACTTTCGTACTATGATTCTCTTGAACTCAAGTCAACTTTTGTTCGTCTTCCATATGTAGTAAGTATTCAAGAAGAGCATAACCATGTTATTTTTCAAATGTATGGCTATCTCTATTATATAGCTCTTAATGTCTCTGATAAAGAGATAGAATAGTACAGTTTCGATTTACTGGGACAATATACGTTTTTCTTAAAGTTTTAGAAAAAAATAAAATTAAACCCAGCCAGCTTAGTGTAACCAATTGATTGAAACAGTCGAGAAACTGTTTTAAAAGTCAAATGATCAATGGAAACACATCATTACTAAGGAAGCGGTATGGCTCAGGGCGGAACTGTTCTATTCCCTTTGTTTGGCTGATAAATATCTCATTAAAAAAATATTGTACCAAGAAATAAGAATTTTTACCAAGAAATAAATTTTATCTTAAATTCTACATTAAAAAGGGAAAAGATGTCTGAAAAATTTCATCACTCATAAATGCCAAGAGATACAATTTAAAATAAAGATCAAATAATTAATTTATTAATAATTGGTAAATGGTTGACTGTCATGGATAATGAAGAGAAGAACAGTTGGGGTGATTCTCCCTGCAACACTTTTGGAGACAGCCCTGATGAAGGCCTGAACTTCAGTCGGAATATTTAAAAATAAATATTATCATTTATTTTTGCCATCTTTTTAGACTGATCACCCCAACTATTCTTCTCTTCATAATTTATTATTAATTATAAAAACAATGTTATTGTAATTTTTTATTTATATATATTTTTTAAATTGGCAATTTAATGTTTCTAGGGAGACAAATTTGCAATGTATATAATTTTACCTGACAAAGGAATAACTTTAAATGAGGTAATAGGAAACTTAACACCCACGAAAGTAAGGTCATGCCTGGATGAGATGATGCAGGTCCCTGTTAATATTTCTCTTCCTAAATTCAACTTTGAATTTGCTAGTTCTTTAGCACCTGCATTAAAGCAGGTAAGGAGTTAATAGATGAATAAAAACTATTAATTAGTTTAAAAATGGATATTTATCGAATACTTTAACATAAGAGTAATAAAACTGTTTTTAGGTAGGCATAAATGAAATATTTTCAAACAAAGCAGATCTGCGAAATATCGCAGAGGGCCCAAGGGATCCAGTGGTTTCCAATGTAATTCAGAAAGCTGCAATTGAAGTCAATGAATTAGGAACCGTTGCTGCTGTTGTCTCAGGTATCATTTCAATTGTATTCCAACAATTACTTTAACTAATAATAATACCATATATTTATTGATAATTTTATCTTCATTAAAATAATGAAGATTAAAGCAAATAGTTTTTGTTGCTGTAAAGACAGTTATAGGTTTTATATAAAATATTATTTCTAATCTAAACATGAAAAAATACAACAATATTACAAGAAAATATTACTAATGTTATATAAACGTCTGCCTAAAGAATCAAATAACAATATCTTAATAACTATTTTATAGATAGTAATATTATATTTGTTTATTGGTTACAGCTATTGAATTGGTGAACAAATTTGGAATGCATACACTTACATTCAATGTATCTCGCCCTTTCATATTTTTTATTGAAGATGAGACGACTAACACTGTGATATTTATTGGTAAAGTGGTGAATCCAGTAGCTCCTGGTAAGCCCATTGTAAGTGCTTCTGTACCTGTAACGACAACTGCTAGTCCACCAACAACTGAAACAACGCAGTACAGTTCATCATTGAAACCAGAAACTACAACTACGTCAGCTACTCCAAACATTGAGCCTGGTAAAACCAACAATACCCTGGGTTAAATAACATTCAGATGGAAGAATGAATGCTTCATGAGTTTTGTCTATGGGCTGTCTTTAACTTCATATATTGAGTAGCATTCAAATTTGATGATTTATCACTTTTATTTTATAGCATGAGGATAAAAAGCATGAATTGAATAATATAAACAATACTGCACCATTTGACACCTGAATGGATTAAATAATATAAAATTTGATCGCACTATTGTTCAGTCCAGCTTCACTTCATTTTCACATAGTTGGGAAACATTTAAATCACTAACAAATCAAATTTCCAAGATGAAGGTTTAAGTTTTATGTTCTATAGCTTTATATTTTATATCATTTATAATGAAACATTTAATTTAAGATTATAAAAATGATATCAATGCTAGAAACATCCGCCCAACTTAACTATTTATTTTATTTTTTTAATGACATATGTTATAAACGTTATTAGTTAGTTTTTAAATTATTTTAATTGTAATAATTGCATTTCTCAAGGAAATAAGATCATTGGTGAAGATCTCATAACTTCATATAATTTTATTATAGGACAGACATGTAGAGTTTAAATGTTCAAGTATTATTTATTAAACTAATATTTTAAATATAAATTATACATTTACATTACTTATCATACACTATAAATAAGAACGACATTAAAATTGTCTTCAACAAAATAATATAGTATTAGCCCCTCCTTATCTATCAGCTCCTTTATCTTGTAATGTTCAGAATAGAATGGCAGAGGATATGGCGAAAAACTTGAAAGCAGGAATGATGGATAGATATATAATATAATTTTATTTTATATAATATAAATATTTTAAAAAATAAAGAAAGAAAAATAAATCTATGCTTAAAATTAATAAAAAAATATAATAACTCTTTTTTACTTTTCAAAAATCAGTAGTTTTTTTAAAGAATAACTTCTTTCAATTCTATATCACTACAATACTTCTCAAGGACTTTGTTCAGAGATATTATACATAAAAAAATAGGGATATTATATATTGAAAAAAATTTAAAATAAGTATATAGACTTATAAAATTAAACTATATGTATAATACTGTTAGTTTAAAATCAACAATTTTATTAGATTGGCAAGTTGAATTCAATCAATGATTTAATTAGTAGCTAAAAAAAAGTTAGAAAAAATATATAATTAAAATATATAAAACAATTAATCCTGAATATCATCTGATGAACGATAATTTTTTTTTTTTAGTCTTACAATTGTTGATGAATTATCTAATCATAAAATTAAAAATAAAAAGTAGTACAAAATTTCATTATTTTATTCGATTCTGAATCATATTTTCAACATGATAAGAGCATATGTTTGCTATTAAATTATACATATTTTATGAGAAGGAGTTAGTCGAGGGTGCGGTCAAATAAATAAAAAATTAAAATATATTAATTAATATATTTTAATTTTTTATTTATTTGACCGCACCCTCGACTAACTCCTTCTCATATTATATCAACGGTCAACCATCTCTACATCATTATAGATATTTTAAAATATAATCCATTTAAATAACACAATAGATGATTCTAATTGTATTTAAGGAGCATTATTAATTAACAATTTTATTGTATTAAATAGTGAGGGAGGAGCAAATTATTGTCTTCATGACAAAAAAAGTGTAAGTTATAGCTAACTGTAAATAAACTTATTTTATAAATTAAATTTTATTAGTGATTGTGACAGCTTTGTATTAATCATTTTTATATAAAAGTATTAGTGAGTTATTGATAATGTTGTTTTGTTTTATTGTTTTTAACATCATATTTTTAAAAGGCATAATTATCATCAAAATGTCTATTCATACATAACAATTATCTATCATGCATTGTAAAATATATATACTAAATAATCATGAAAAAAAAGATGTTCAACACATCATTCAAACCAATTGTCACAAAATTTTTCATATAAGCATTATTCATCTAAAATATTGATGATAGGTAATGAAAATCTCAAAACTCCATCAGTCTAATTGAATTATAGAACTCCATTCTTGTATCTTTATTTAGAAACAGAGATTTTAAAGTACATTAACATCTCTAATTTATAATTAACTATGGTTTTTAAATATATAGTAAAAACTGTAAGAACTAAATATGTACCACTTCAGACTTATTTTTTCTCTTGTAAAATTTATCAAAAGAGAGTTACAAGGTTTTCATCACTGCTAATATATTTTGTGGAACATAAGAACCAAGAAAAATATCTTTTTTATAAATTGTAATTTATCGTAACATGTATCCGAAGTTAAAACATTGTACAATACAAAAAACTTATTGATTTATACTTTATTATTAATAATGTTCCTAAATTTCATGAAAAAGCAGCTCGAACTTTAAAATTAGCAATATTAATGGAACCTCTAGTTGGTTAAAGGATTGGTTTAGTGGCTATAGACTATAGGACAATATAACTCTGAACCTAGAAATGTTACCTAAACAGAACTTATAGAAAAATATCCCTACATATCAAGACTTTCAACTCATAGGTCAGGACCAATTGTTCATATTTTTAATTAAGTTAATGATAGAAAGTCAATAATAAGACAAAGTCAAGTATGTGAATCCAGAGATATATCTTGAAAATATCACATTATTTTTAATCTGTCAACTAAAGAACGACAATATTTCATAATTACATTGCATGTAGAACAAAAGTAACAAAACTAAAAAATTAGAAGCTCATGTAACATTAAAAAAAGGTCTAGTCTTATTTATTAAGTACATGCATATAAAAGTTAGACAGCATCTGAAATTCTGATGTATAACCCGAAAGACATGTAAAATTAAAGATCTCTGAAGGTATATTTCTATTTATAGTTTCTCTGGTATTAGATTTTTACTAAGTCTTTTTACTTTGAATGCTCGGAGAAGGAAATTGAACAAAAATCAGAGAAAATATCTGAAAAAAAAGTTATAAAAACGATGTTCATCCATGAGCTTAAGTGCGTTAGGATTTGTTTTCTTCCTCAAGGGAACATGTAGACCAAAGTCGCGATGGATGGATGGTGTTACTGTTGATGTTCAATCCATATTTGGGATCCAAAACTGGAAGATAGCAGGGAAGAACAGGAATGACTGCAGGTCAAAGCTGCAAGAGGCCTTGTCCCCAAGCAGGACTTAGGGCCATAAAAGAAGAAGAAAAAGAAAGGAGCTTGTGAGCTTATTAAAATTTAATTAGTTTAAGTTTTTCATCTTTGATCATTAAAAGTGCAAAGATGTGTAAATAAAATTAAAATCATGAAAAACAACCTAAAAAGTACACTCGTGCAAATAAACAATTTTTAGCAGCACAAAAATGCCTTAAAACAGTCTATTTGATATGATTTAGATTAAAACCTAACTGGTTAGTGGCTTGTAAAGATGCACTTACACAGTGATCCATATTCTATTAATAACATACACTACGACCAAAAAGATGAACTTTTTCTGTAATTAATATTTATTTGTTTATTTCATTTGTCCTTAAAAAAATTAAAATAGTAAGTTGGCTTTGATTAAGTATACCATCAATATTAAAAATAGTATTGAGATACTCAATATTTTTAATTTAATAAAAGAAATATGTCTAAAGAAAAATAGTAAATTAAAAAATTTTATGAATTTCATTAAACCATTCATCTATGCATGCTGAAAAACATTTGGGTGCTTTTATTGTAAACTAACATAAAAAATGCTTTAAAAAATAGTTCTAACACCTTATTTTATAATTACATCTATTCTAAAATTACTGCTTACAAAATTATCAGAATTTAAAAAAAAAATCTAATGAAGTCATTCTTTCTGTTCATGTTATGAAAATGGACCGATGAATGCTTGAAGATACTTCTGTTTGTAAAAAAAAAAAAAAAAACTGTTTAAAGCACTTTATTATGAGTGAAATAAAGGAAAAATGAATGAGATAACATACAATAGTTTCTGCATAACCCATTTTACAAGGAACACAAGACAAAACGAGTGAAATTGCATAATATGAAGTTTAATAAAAGATAAATTAGTAATTGAAAACCCACAGTCTGAATAGTCAAACGCAAAGCAAATATGTATAGGAAAGTAACCATATTAAAAATAATTGAAATTAATAAAAAAAATATATAAAAAAAAAAATGAAAAAGATATTTATAAAATCTAACTCATTTTTGCAACAGCCCAATATAATCGATAACATTGTCTGACAATAATGTATAATACTATGAACTAATGGGATTAAAATAATTTTCTTGTGATAGGTAACTTCTATGATCGAAACATAAGAACAATGTAAAATAGATGAGCCTTGGAGCAGTTTTAGCTCCCCCGAAGTTGGCATAAGTTATATAAGTTAGTTGATAATAAAAGAAAAAAAATATATATAAATTCATAGAATATTTGTAATAATTGCCTCCACAGTAGTGACAACATAAAAGGTAGGCACCGCAAGTTTCATGAAATTTAAAATGTCTGCAAAGCTAAACAAATTACACAATTTACAGTTTAGATATTGAAATATTTTTACATCGAAATTCCTTTTGCTTAAAAATATGTTGTTTTGTAAAAACATAAAAAAGAATGAAAGTGCTTTTTAAAGAATGAAAGTGTTCTGGGTACCAAATACGGAAAGACAGGCCACAATGTAGCTACAAAAGCAATATTTCAAGCTTCCTTGGGCCACATTAATCTTTCAGGAGATTCTGATTTCCATTATTATTTTTTATAAGCCTAACTGAGAAAATATCTTTAAGATATATTTTTATCCACACCTTATAAAGCAACTGTTAGTCTAAGGACAGTATATTTGCCTGTTGTCCGAGAAAGAATCTTGTTGGTTTCTTAAGTAAAAAGACTAAATACACTTTGTGATTATAGTTTGGTTCCTGATTGGATAAATTGTTACCATTTTCATTGGAAACTTCATTGGAAATAGCTCTCTCTACCTCCAAGCTTTTTTTTTTCATACACATATAAGGATAATTAATTTGAAAAAAAAATGATATTAACTACCTATATGAAATGGTATTTAAGTGGTTCTTGAAGTCCTATTAAATGTAATTACACGAACAAGAATACTTTATGATGAGATGGTTTTTAATATTTTTTACTGTAAGATATGGTTATATTTTACCATTTTGGGGAAAAAGTGGGAGACTTCAGCCTGAAAGCCATCTCCTCCCCGTAGATCCGCCTGAGTCCCACACCTCATCTTCATATAACTAAGTGAGTAGATTTATTTGCAGCTAATTACGAACGTAAATAAAAGAAATACATCGAAAAATTAACTTAAAACAATTGCTAAAGAAACCACTTGAAACCATTTTATATAACTACACTTGCCGGCCCTTCAAGTAGGCAATAACTATTTAAGAGTCAATTGGCAGGAGTGTTAAAGTTAGAGACAATGTTATATTCAGAGATTGTAGAGCTCTGGTCTACTGCTGGAGATCAAATTGGGGAATCGGAAAACCTTAAAAAAAATATTCATTAATTTGCAAGTTACTTACATATATTCTAGGATAATTGTGGAATGTTTTGGAGCTTGTAAAACATTGCCAGACAACCCACAGCTACTATCAAAGGCGATAAATAGGCAGCATTTGAAGATTTTTATTGTTGCCAACTATCAAGGCTCAAAGTTAAAAATAAATAGCTTGGTAATAAGTTGGTTTTAATAAAGAGCAAAGAGACAAGCAGAAAAAATATTAGAAACTGCTATTAGAAAGCATACACCAGAGAGTAGTACGAAGAAGAAATATTGAATTTTATTTCCAACAGTAGAAATCCCACGGTTGGGATGGTGCCACATTGATATCTCTACCAAGTACCTCGGGGCGCATTGAGACCTCCACTATGTTCCGCGGGATGTGGCTTGTGATAAAAAAAAAAAAAATCTTGTTCTATAAATGATTGCTACATTTGTGAAATGAACTTTCTAAGAAGAACAACTCATACAATAAACGCTGTAGTAACCTCTTGTTTGAGTGATTTATACAATTACATATTTTTTAAAACGGTTTTAAAATTTTACTCTAATCAAAATAATTTTGCAGGCCGGATCGGAAGCGCTTGCAGGTCGGATCAGGAGTGCTTGCAGGCCGCATCGGGATTGGTTGTGAGTGGAGGGCCGGATTCGACTCGCGGGCGGTAGTTTGGAGATAAAGATAAACTTCTGCCTTAAAGATAAACTTACGTAATTACCTAACCAAGTACAGATATGAGTGATTGCCAATAACGAGCTAAATAAAAGAAATAACTTTGTATAGAACGAACTGCGATAAAAAGCAAACTTGATCTTAATTTAAAATATGTATTTATAAATCTCCCACCTTCCAACCCCCCACATCTCCAAATCCACCTTCATCCATCCAAACAATTCACCTCAAATTATACTTCCCACACCACACCACCATGACATTCCATACACAAATCATCCAACACAACACAATCCCTACTACAACAACTAACAACCAACCCCAACAACACACCACCCCCACCCCCTCAAATACAACCCCCCCTTCCAACATTAAATCATTTCCCACACCTCAATATAATCACCACATCCAACACCTCCTACCATCTTAAAACATCACACATTCTACCCCCCACCCAAAATACCCACCCTTCCTAAATCCCACCCCTACTATACACACCATTGTAATACTACCATCCAAATACAAATAAATTAACCAAACTTCACCACCCCACTAATTCAACACACCCCTACCTTACAAACTCCATAACCATCAACTCATCTCCCATCCCCAACTTTTCTACACCCCCCTCCCCATACCAATCCTTTACCCCTTACAATACCCTCACACGTCCAATCAACCCATCTCAAAAAATCTCCACCCCCTACCCCAAATACACACCAATAACACAAATTTCACCCCATCCCCCCCTTATCCTTACTCTACACCATCAACCAAACTTTTCCTTTTTTTCCTTTTATTATATTAATTTACAACAAAAAATAATTCAACTAAACCCCATTTAACCTCTATCATCACCAACTCACAATCCCCCTCATTCCGTTATAACATTTTTAACTATTCTTTCCTATCCCTCCTCCCCATACCCCCCCATTTTTTTCCCCCCCCCCACCCAATTTCATTCCTTCCCAAACTACACCTATCATTCACCACCTTCCATTATCTCCCAAAATACAAATCAACTATCCAACATTAACCTACCCATAACCTCCCCAATACGTCCACCCCAATCCCACCCCACCCCATCTCTCTCCAAATCCCATTCCCACCATCACCCCCAACCCCCCCAATTCATCACATCCATTACAACCCCACGCCCAGAACTGGCAAATTGGAAGGGTTTTATGTTCCTCCAAGACAACGCTAGACCCCACACCTCATTGGTCATTCGTAATAAATTATAAAGCCTTGGATAGGACCTTTTGCCCTAATCTTCCTATTCACCAGACCTAGCTCAAAGTGACTACCACTTATTCGGGTCTCTGCAGAACTCCATGAATCGAAAGAAGTTCCAAAAAGAGGAGGACATCAAAAACCACTTGGA
Organism: Nezara viridula; assembly: GCA_928085145.1. Classification (NCBI taxonomy): domain Eukaryota; kingdom Metazoa; phylum Arthropoda; class Insecta; order Hemiptera; family Pentatomidae; genus Nezara; species Nezara viridula. Next base: position 90,816,505 of record OV725081.1, read on the forward strand.
TCAGTTTTTTAACAATAAACTTCAGACATTCTATGATCATGGCATAAGCAGTTAGTGGAAAGATGGGGAAAAGTCATGTTAAACAATGGTCAATATATTGTAGATTAAAATAAATTTTAATTCTATAATACATAAGTTTTATTTCACCCTAAAAAACCGAAAGGACTTTTTTGCCAAGCCAATAACATTACATGCACAAATACTGGTGAGTTGTTCAGATTCGTTCCGAAAAAAATAGATAAAGCATATATAGCACATATTTTACACGATACACACCGGGATATCGTTAAATATTTTCGTACAGAAAATTTTAATTTTTCAATTGCCACAAAAATTCGTATTTGAGAGTTTTTTGAGGGGCGAAAACTGAATATCAATTGTTTCTTTGCTTCTCTCTAAAAAATTATTTGCTTTAGATACTAGATCGGTTTTTAATAAATATTTTATGCGGTAGATAGCTACAATTAGGGGCACTATTTGGACCGACCAACGTAGCAATGTGGGAATAAATACTTTTTAAGAGAGAAATAGAACTGATATTTTTTTCGCACCTCAAAAAATAATTAAATAAGAATTTTCATTCCAATCGAGAAAAGGAAATTATTTTCTAAATAGTTCGCCTTCTATTAATAATCCATATGAAATAAATCTGTGTTTATAGCTCCTCTTGAGATTGGGAAGAAAAAATGGTAGAATTGAAGTTTCCTTATCATTGCCATCACGACATGGTTGATTAATCATAACAGGAAGAATGAGACCATACTGACGCAGGGAAAGTCCATTTTCGACGTATACAGTAAACTAAACAAAACAAAAGATAATAATGCTGATTACGATATAGTACCGACTCCAAAGAAGCGGAATTATTTCTTGACAGACGTTTTATGATTCAATGAACATTAATATACGAAGTTAGTTCGAAGAATAAACCAGGCTAATTATACACAGTACTGACCAGGCTTTTTTTCTCGAAAAAAAATAGACAGTGTGTATACCAAAGTATTCTTCAGGAATGTTGCATTGATACATGTATATACCTAGTTCTACCATAAATACTGTTACAAAAGTTGAACTTTGTTTACACCCTTGGGTATTATTTAGATAATCCTTACCTCTATCAGATTATTTTCTTTAGATGTCAGGATAATAATCCCAATTAGTTCGTATTTTTCTTTCGCTCAGTAAAATGTAGTGGAGTGTGAAAACCGAATAGCTGTGATCGTCTTACACAAAGTTGGAAAATGTAGGTCAGAGATTTTCAACACTTTGAAACCTTTGGGTATCAGCCGTATGTTCGTCTACGGCACTATAAATAGATGTAATGAAACCCTGTCTGTATGGATATACCTCGACCGTCTCCGCACTGTGATAACGGCAAATGCAGTGAGAGCAGTGGCTGCTCGAATCAGAAGGAATCCCATTCGAAAACAAAAAATCATGTCTCGGGAAATGGAAATATCTGTCAGATCAATGTCTGGCATAATAAAAAGTGACCTTAGGGAGGGCGCATTTCGAAGAATGACAGGACAAAGACTAACCACTTCCCTAAAATAAATTAAAGGGGATAGATGCAAATAATCCTTGACCGTTACACCAATGGTCTTCATCGAAAGATTTTTTTTAGCGATGAGAAAATTTTTACAATTCAAGAAAAATTTAATCGCCAAAACGATCGCGTGTACGCTCTAAAGAATCTCAGGAAGTCATTAGAAGAGTGGAAAGAGGTCATCGCCCTTCCCCAGTGATAGTTTGGTTTGGAGTTTGCTTTGATGGCACCAAAAAGCTCCATTTTTGTGAAAAAAAAAGGAGTTAAAACAGCCGCTAAAAACTACGAGGACGATATTTTAGAACTTGCTGTCAAGCCTCTAAATGATATTCTCTTTGCTGGACGTCATTGGGTTTTCCAACAGGATTCCTCTCCAGCCCACGAGGCCAGTTCAACTCACCAATGGCTGCAAAAGGACATTCCAGAGTTCATCTCTGCCTCGGGTTAGCCCACAGAAAGCCCTCATCGCAGCCCAGTAGATTATCAGCTTTGGTCCGAACTAGAGAGGATGGTATGCCACATAGCAAACCCTAAAAATCTCTGGTCCGAGCAGTTGAGCGCTTTCCTCAAAAGTGCTGCGTACTGCTATTGATGACTGGCCATGGAGATTAAATGCCTGTGTCGAGGCAAAAGGGGAACATTTTGAACAATTTGTGTTTTGTTTTACTCATGTTTTACTAAAATTAATTTTTCTGTTGAAACCTGTATATATTTTCGTGTAACAGTATTTATGACAGGACTAGGTATAATAAGGACATGTATGTATATATATATATATATATATATATATATATATATATATATATATATATATATATATATATATATATATATATATATATATATATATATATATATATATATATATATATAACGAAATTTCTATTTTACCAACAACACATGAACTCCAATGATCCAGATAATTCATTTAAATGCCCTAAAAATTAAAACAAAAAAAATTCAACTCAGCATGTATCTTTCCCAATTATTTGGTAAAATTTCACAATTCTACCCAGTGTTAAACATTTTTCTTTTAGATTTGATTGATTATTTTATGAAGGATTTTTTTTTTTTTTTTTTTTGTATCTTTACAAAATTTTCAGTTAAGATACTTGAAAACATCTGGGACTCTTGAGAGCCCTTTAACACCTGGGATCCACAGCGTTCATTGACGATAGAAGTTGATATCCCCTATGATAATTTATTGCTAGTTAGAACTGATAATTTTAGTACATACATATCTAATATCAAACTTAACATGTTATTTACGAATAATGTTTACTTTCCGGTGGATGTTTAACATGATATAACCCTTCATAATAAAGATATTAAAATATTCAAACATGCTAGTCAATATATTAAATGTAGCATAAGTCAATGAAAAAATACAGCAATATCGTCTTATCATAAAGAAAACAGTCATCTAAATATTAGAAAAAATCAATTGTGTTAAATGATTTTTATCAATACAAACATTCAGACGATTACTAATCTTTAACCTCCGACCCGTTGAGTAATAACGGGTTTTCCAAGTTGATGCCTCCTGTTTGTTTTTATTTTAGGGTCGTGCTTCAGCCAGAAAGCTTTAGATATATACATTATTACTTTGGAAGAAGAAGAAAAGCCCTAACTATCTATATGAAAAGGTGTTTTAGTGATTCTAGAAGTCCTATTAAATGTAATTAAATGAACAATAATACTTTTAGAGATAATGTTTTAATATTTTACTTTCACTAACCTATATATGTAGGGAAAGTATTGCGGTCGTGAAAATTTTAGAATCTGAGTTTTAAACGGAAATACACATTTTGAGGTCCCCTGTTTCCAAATAATCACGCGAAATGTGTGTGTGTGTGTGTGTGAACAGTCTAGCTCAAAAACGAAAAGTCCTACGAAACTGATATTACGTATTTAATTTAGATATAATGCCTTGAGTGTGGCAGCAACTTTTCCGTTGAAATTGACAAACCGGAACTGGCACTTTATATCAAAGGTGAAACACATTTTTTTCAAAAATGGCTCCAACGATTTTGATTAAACTCGGTGTATCGTTGTATAATTAAGAGGTCTTTATTTATGTCATATACCCATTGATGTTACATTACGGGGCTTAAATGCCCAATGTTCAACTTGTCTTCCTTTAAAGTACCTTTAATTTGGTTTATTTTAAATAATTAACTATTCCTCATTGTTAGGAGTTAAAAAAAAAGGCTAAATATAAATTTTGAAAGAATTTGATCATTGAATAAAGGAGAAGAAAAGAAAAATGCATATCCATGTGGTAAATGAATCTCTGGAAATATTAGTCAAAAGGTATACGTATAATATATCGTTGGAAAGCGGAGAATTTTAGAAAATAAAAATTTCTGATATAGAAATTAATATCAACCAGTGATATAATAAATAGGATTTCTGTTATTTTAATGATATTTATGATTTGTTAGCTGTATCCTTTAAGCTTTAGCTCGGTTATAAATGCAATTCAAAAATTTTATAATAGCCCAACATGGCCAGAATATAATTTCTAATCAAAGTTGAGCGGTAAGTGAAAGTTGTGTGTTACGCGAACCAGATATTTATAAGAAATGGTTATAGTTTGCCATTTTGGGGGGCTTCAGCCCGAAAGCCCCTCCTCCCCTCCCATAGATCCTCATGTCCTCCTGTGGTAATTCATTGCTAGTTAGAACTGGTAATTTTAGTACATATATATTTAATATTAAACTTAACATATAATACTTATGAAGAGTGTTTATTTTCGGAAGAATGTTTAACATTATATCGGCCTCTTCATAATATAAAGAGGCTAAGGTATTCAAACAGGCTAGTCAATATATTAACTTTACCATAAGTCAATGAAAAATATCGTCTTAAGATAAAGAAAACCGTCATTTAAACATTACAAAACAAACAAAAAAAAATACAACTTTTAAATGACTTTTAATAATACAAACATTCGGATAATTATTAATATTTAACGTCTGACTCGTTGAGTAATAACGGATTTTCCAAGTTGATTTTCCCTGTGATAATTTATTGCTAGTTAGAGCTGATGATTTGATTACGTACATTATCTAATATCAAACTTAAGATGTTATTAAGAATGTTTACTTTCGGAAGAATGTTTACTTTCGGAAGAATGTTTAACATTATATCTGTCCAGGGGTGTCCAGAAGGGGGTTTCATGGCGCCATAAAAATTGTTGAGGGAGATACTTTTTGACGGGATTTTGAATTTTTTAGGAGGGCACATTTCGACAGTGTTATAATTTTTCGAAATAAAAAGTTTCAAAGCAGGGGACAAGAGGAAAGGATGATAGAGGAGACCACTGAAAGTGTAATTGTGTATAAGCTATGATTTTTAAATCCTACTTTATAATAAGAAGAGATCAATAAAATATCTTGAGAGAGGGGGAGAAATTAAAGCTTTCAAACACGCTAAGAGTATTTTCAACACATTTTTCAATTTCAAAACAAAGCCTTACTCATACGTAGGAAGCGATTGTGGGTTACATTACATTTCTGAAAAGTATAGTTAAAATGAAATTTAATAACATGTTTGTCGTAAACCAATGACTTCCTGTCCTTCAGTATCCTTTAACAACACCTCAATTATTCCTGTTGAACAAATCCGTTACTTAGGACTCCACCTAGACAAACGTCTAACTTGGAATCCTCATACCAGACTGAAACGACAAGAAACCGCTCGACGTTTCCGACTACTTCAACACTTACTAGACAAACGCTCTAACTTTACAATTAATTACAAAATACCTATTTGGACTTACGGAGTTGAGCTATGGGGCTCCACCAAACCTTCAAATTCCTCTCGTATCCAATCCTTACAATCCAAAATCCTTCGTAAAATCATTAATGCTCCTTACTTTGTTAAAAATAAAATCATTTAGTCACCTTAATGTTCCTTATGTATCAGATATGGCCTAATCCAGATACCTATCCTTCCATAATAAACTTCATAACCATCCCAACCCTCTTGTTTCTAACCTTGCTTGCTATTCAATTCCTGATAATCCTCCGAGGCGTCTGAAAACAAGATGGCCCCTTGATCTCCTAATATAGACATATTATTAGAGTGCTATCAATTTGTAGTTTCTCTATATGTGTTTCATGTCGTTATATCCATGCACGAATTTACTAGATGTATTTTTACTTTCACTTACGTATGAAAATTGATTCACTTACGTACGTACTATATGAAATATATAGTAAGTGTAAGTATTGCGATCGTGAAAATTTTCGAATCTCAGTTCTCAACGGAAATACGTGTTTTGAGGTCCCCTGAGTCCAAATAACCAAGTGTCGCAAAATGGTCTGTGTGTGTGTGTGTGTTTGTGTTAACAGTCTAGCTCATAAAAGAAAAGTAGTACGAAACTGATATTAAGTATTTAAGGTTTGTATGTGGGCCGGATGTGACAGCAACTTTTTCGTTAAAATCGGCTAACCAGAAGTGCCACATTATATGAACGCTGAAACACATTTTTACAATTTTCTCAAAGACGGCTCTAACGATTTTGATTAAACTTGGTGTATCATTGTATAATTAAGTAGTCTTTAATATCATTTAGGCCTTATACCCGTTGTAGTCACTTTACAGGGCTTAAATGCCCAATGCTCATATACGTCTTCCTCTAAAGTACCCTTAATATAAACAGATTTATTTTAAATAATAAATTATCTCTCATTATTAAAAGTTATGAAAAAATGCTAAATATAACTTTTTAAAGAATTTGATAATTGAATAAAGGAGAAAAAAATAAAAATGCTTATCCAGGTCGAAAATGAATCTCTGGAAATACTAGTCCGAAGATATACGTATAATATATCGTTGGAAAGCGGAGAATTTTAGGAAAAACAATATCGAATATAGAAAGTTGTAAAAGGAAACAGAGATTGGCAAAAAAATTATAAATAATATTTTTTGAAAACTAATAATATTTAACGTAAATCACATATTTTTAAGGAAATTAAATGAAATTTACTAACTAAATGCAACCTTTTAAAATATTTTTAAGTTTGAAAGACATATTCAAATCCACCTAATAAAGGCAATGAGATTGTTTAAATAACTATTTCATTGTATTTGTGTGAAAGAAGAAGCAAAATATAAAATCATTTCATGCATATGTTTATAACCTTAAATATATTTAGTGTAGTTTAATAATTTTATTACAATCCATAATCAATTGATCGTGCAATACATGGTTAACGGATTGTACAATCCATAATGAACCGGTGATATAAAAAATAGGACTTTGTTTATTTTAATGGTATTTAGGATTTGTTAGCTGTAATGTTTTAGCTTCAGCTCAGTTAAAAATTCAATTCAAAAATTTTATAATAGCCCGATACGGCCAAAAATTATTTCTATTCAAAGTTGAGCGGTAAGTGAAAGTTGCGTGTTGGCCTCAAAAGATTTTTTTTTTATACAGTTGTAAATATCATATAAATAATGATAATAAATAACATGTTTTAACCAATTAATAAGAAAATAATACAAAACGAACCAAGAACTAATTTAAAATAAAAGTTATGATTCAGCCATATTTTAAAATGTTTAGCATCTTAAATAGCCGATCGTATATTTCATAGATATTTAGTTTTATAAATATTTCTGTAAAGTTCTTCTTCCCAAGTGTTAATATTTTTGAGGAAACATTAGCTTTGTCTTCAGCACCATTAGCGGAATTGGGATCTTTTATTCTTATCAAATTCACAAAAAAAAAAAACAATCTCAAATTACAGAGTCTGTCAAAAACCTGACTGAATTCCAATATTCAACCTTTTCATTAATGCCAAGTGGCAGAAGAATATTACAGGAGCTTCAGATTTAATGGACATACTGTTAATCAATAATACTGCTAATTTCGGAAAATACTTCATTCGAATTATAAAATATTGATGGAATAGTTATTAGTAGATTAGCTTTTCACGATAGGGTTCCCAAAAAAAATGAGGCATTTACACTTTAAAGTGGAAGTACAATCATTAAAACACAAATTAAATAAATAATAGATTCGTTACTTGAATCGATTTGTATTCCGGTAATGAAAAAAAAAAACATAATGCACACCATGTATATAGACATTAACATGAATTTCCGCTCAATGATTTAAAAGTGAAATGCATGCATTCAGTTCCGTCATTACATTTAACAATGAAACAATGGAAATTCGAATATTTAATCCCTTACAGCATAATGTTTTACCAGCCTAATTAATAAATAAAGAAGCTAAACACATTAAGCAACAGCATGACATTGTATCGATAAAATCCCATTTTTTTAACTAAAAAGTATAGTAATAGTAATAAATATCATAATTAATAATGAAATTATTAATTTTTCATAATATTGGGGTATGAAGTGTCGAAGGGTATGAACAGTTTGAAATTTTATGCATAACAAAATGCTCGGAATGCATAAAAAAAACCGCTGCAAGTTATTTCACAATGGTTTGTTATTTTCAAACAATTATACATCTAAAGTAATATTACCTTCCTAGTTACAAAGAAAAATAAATTAAAGGTGATTACAATTATTGGGCTAAACGTTTTTTTTGTAATCATTAATAATATGCTATAAAAAAAAGCATTACTTCAGTAACACATTCAAAATTTAAAAACCAAACAAAGGATATAACATTTGGAGTAGAACATATAAAAAAAAAACTAGAGACCATATCTTAGCTCTTAATTGTTCGATTTTAACGATTTTTTTTTTTGTTTTTAGAAAATTTCGTAAACTTTTAAAAAACCTATACAATAAAATATCTACAAAAAAGTGTAAACTTTTTGAGTTATTCGGAATTTAATTTTACCATCCCTCGTAACTTTTTTTCCAGCTTCTTTTCGTCGAAGTATGTTATATAGATAAATTTAAACGGTATCGAGAAAATGACTTTAGCTATTAAATTAAATTCCGAATAACTCAAAAAGTTTACACTTTTTTGTAGATATTGTATTGTATTGGTTTTTTAAAAGTTTACGAAATTTTCTAAAAAAAAAAAAAAAAAATCGTTAAAATCGAACAATTAGGAGCTAAGATATGGTATCTAGTTTTTTTTTTTTATATGTTCTACTCCAAAAGTTATATCCTTTGTTTGGTTTTTAAATTTTGAATGTGTTACTGAAGTAATGCTATTTTTTTTTAGCATATTATTAATGATTAAAAAAAAAACGTTTAGTCCAATAATTGTAATCACCTTTTATTTATTTTTCTTTGTAACTAGGAAGGTAATATGACTTCATATGTATAATTGTTTTAAAATAATAAACCATTGTGAAATAATTTGCAGCGTTTTTTTTATGCATTCCGGGCATAAAATTTCAAACTGTTCATACCCTTCAACGCTTCATACCCCCATATTATGAAAAATTAATAATTTCATTATTAGTTATGATATTTATTAGAAACAAAGAAAAATTGTATTATGATATGAAAAAAAAAAATCATTCGTTTCCACATGCTACCCGATGTGCGTAGTAGCCCTGGAGTCAGAGACCAAAAATCGACCTCATCGCAGGCGAAGGTTTAATTGTAAATTACGAAAGTTTATGTTATTCTGAGTAAAAAGATCCTCGCCGTTCCAGAGTCGCTGCTTTCAAAAATGGCGGCTGGTTTAAAGAATATTAGGGCAGTAATTTGAGGATCGAAATCCAAATCCATAGCGGAAAATGTGAGAAAAGTTTTTGTTTTTTTAACTTGAATATATGGGCTTAGACATGTGAAAAAAAAAATAAAAATTTTTGTCACATTTTTGGCAATGGACTTCCCGTTTCGATCATCAAATTATTCGCTTAATATTCTTTAAATCAGCCGCGATTTTTTAAAGCAGCGGCTCCTTAATGGCAGACAAGTTTCTTTTTACTCAGAATAACACACTAACGGATCCAAGATTTAATTTTGGGGGGGACTTCAGCCCGAATTTTTTTTTTCCTATACTATAACGATATTCAATTTGAAAAAAAAATAAAGAAATTAACTACCTATATGAAATGGTGTTTAAGAGGTTCTTGAACTCCTATTAAATATAAATACACGAACAGGAATACTTTAAGAGATAGTTTTTAATATGTTTTCCTGTAAAACATGGTGATATTTCACCATTTTGGGGGAGAGGGCTTCAGCTCGAAGGCCCCCCTCCCTTCCCTTATATCCACCTATGGAATAACATACTCTACCGTAATTTACAATCAAGCCTTCTCCTGCAATGAGGCCGATTTTCGGGCACTGGCTCCCCCAATTTGCTTGAAATGAATATGTGAATAAGAATATGTGAATTATAAACCAGACGAAGAAAAATAGATCAATGATTTCAGTGGGCGGGGTGGCCGAATGGGCTAACGCGTTGTGCTTAGCACCACCGTTGCCCGGCAACCTGATCAGATAAAAATGGTTTTAGATTGTTTTTAGATAAAAATGGTCCACAAGTCAGACTTTTTAACAATAAAAGATTAGTCTCGACGAAAAGGAAATATTTTATTGTCAATAACATGGCTTCTTTACCCCTAGATTTGCAATCAGGGACATTGTGCGACGCCTTTGAATTTAACAATGCCATGTTATAGTGCTTATACAAAAAAAAAAAAAAAAAATACAAATCTATGCCATCTGGACCAAAACCTTACTTCGTCCCATACGTTTGTAGAGCATTTAGCTTCTTTCACTGTACAAATAAAAAATCCATCTATATATATATCCATCTATATACACATATATGTAGAGCATAGTTAATAAAACAAAATGGATGCATGAGCTTGCCAATTATTGCAACCTGTTGTTAGTATTATAATTTTTTTTGTAATATGAACATTCGTGACCAATTCGTCCCTGTGAAAACTTACTTTTCCTTACAATCGAATGTTTTACAATATCCTTAACGCGGTGGCATATTTATAGACGAATGTGCACAAAAACATGATTTTTCCTTCCCCTCCCATTCAGAAAAAATAATTAACTTTATCCTATCTCTCTCGAACAGGAGTGCTAAGTCCGAGGCTCGCGTGCTAAAATGTGGCGCTCTGGTGTTTTGGAACTGGCTCGAGGACGGCCAGGTATTTTTAAATAAAATAATTAATAGCATCTTTATTTAACGAAATGTTATTGAAGCACGCCTTTTCCTTAAAACGTCGATATTTTTAATATAACTTCCTGGGAAGCCAAAGACCTATGTCAATGGCTGAGATCTAATCTAGTATTAGAGATGAAATTAACAAGTCTCTCAGGGACTGCGTGCAGATTCTGGTTTGTTGTGGAAGGGGAACAAGGATAGTAAACCCATGTGATATGATTCCCATTGCTGCTTCCAGTCAGCCAACAAGGCCATGCTCTTCACTTTGATATTCACAGGTAAACAAAACTGTTTCCATGACAAATGTTTATTGTCCTTTTATAAAAATAATATATTATAACTCATAACTTTTGAATATTAAATACTGGAAGTTTCATTTCATTTTACTAATCATAATACAAATCCTGGAAATATAGTAACTCTTTGTAGTTAGTCTTGATGAACAATTTAATCACCTCTCTTCAAAGCATGATCCATCTATATTAAATCTAATTTTTTGTTTAATCTAAATTATTATTGTAATCATCTCTGTTGACAATGCCTAACTCATTAATTTATAAATCAAATATCAATAATAATCACTCTAATAAATTCATTTAAATTAAAGTTTTGTTGTATCTTTTGATAAATATTTTGATGGCGTTTTATAAATAATGTTTAAGAAATCAAGTTTACAGTTAGATTTTTTTTTTATTTTATGTATTTCTACTTTAGAAATATAATTACTAAAAGCATAATTATTGTTAAAATTAATTAATAAAAGAATATAAAAAGAAATATATTGCTAGAAAATAATTATACAGCAAACATGTAAAACTTCTGAATTGCTTGTTATTATTAATGCTCTGATTATAATCTATTGATAAAGTTTTCAATGTCACCTTCCAAAATTACCTTTATTATCGCTTGTTGATATATAAATATATGTTTTGAAACAATACATATTTTCAAATAGTTAACCATTGCTTGCAATTTCTTCCTATCATAGGGAATTATAATTGAGATGCATTTTATGATCTTTATTAAGAAAACCTGAAAGTAGTTAGAAACCAAATACATAGTTATGAGCATAAGTGTTAATTTCTTTCATCAAAACTAATTGAAAAATGGAAAAATAATACTTATAGGACTAGAGTAATATGCACAATTTTAGAATGTGATTTAAATTGAATTTATTTCAATTCATAATTAAAACTTTATATTTTTCCAAAGTGTCCATTTTTCAAATAATTTTGTATTATAAGAAATACATCTAATTTATTATATAAATACATATATATTAAAATATATTTTTACACTAATTTTTGCAATGTGGTTATATGTATTTCTGATGAAAGACTTTTTATTCACTCTTTATCCGTTGTATCTTTTCTTTCCTTCTCTCTTACTTAACTTTTTGGCTATATGGGGTTTGAATGGTTACCCCACAAATACGAAAAGCATAATACTCCTTGTCCCATAGATATTCAAAACAGAAGAAAAAATTATTGAACTTTGAGAGTACAACACAATAGCATAAGCAATTATGAAGCAATCCTATATACAGTAGATGATGTAAAAGATTGATCAATATATGTGCGAAATTAAGAAATGATTTTTATTTTTAAGAAATAGCAACAAACCAAGTTATGTATTTTCACTGCTTCCTTCATTAGTTTAGAATAAGGTTATACAATTTTTGTTGCATTAGGAGTGTAAAAGATACTAACACTTGCATTGAATTTAAATCTGCACATAAAGATACCTAAATATATTTGGTTGCTAAATTAAGGTTTTATTTATATCAGATTAGATCACTCATACCTCTTCTATTCATATAAAAGAAGTTGGTGGGGGTTCCCAGTCATTTGAATTGCACAGAATAAATTATTATAATTTAAAATTATATTTAACATAAATCCTCTTTTATTCATTATTAGCATGTTTTATTAAATCATGAAACAAACTTTTTTCATTGAAATTAAAGAGTATAAAACCCTTGGGATAGATAATTATTGGATTTAAATTCATTTAATCTTAATGTTATTTTAATATTTTAACATTTTTATTTTTTTATGTAGTACTCCTTTCTGGATCTTTGGGTCAAAGAGGAGGTGGAAATGTGGTACATTCTCCCCCATTTTACAACTTTGACTTCCAACTACTTCAAGTAGGTATACTTGCTTTAAGATAAGTTATGTATTAATTATTTTAAAAACTTTTCTTATTTGCAATGATGAATTGTTTCCATGGACAAAAATTTGTTTAAATCTTGTTGATATTGCACACACAATTATTATATTATATTTTATTCATAGATCACATTACCATCATTAAACATTGGATTTATTCTATGGGGTATTATAATATTAGCTGATTCCATTTCCTCCTTTTTCTGTAGTGCTACTGCATTTTAAAGAGTTTTTGATTTGTTTTGAGTAAACAGTGATATTTTAATTTTCTTTATTTCTTTTTAAAGAACTGTGACGTACTTCATTTCTGTTTTTCTAAGATATAAAAATTGCTAAAACTAAAGCTAAATTTTGGTTTCATCATATTGTTGACTAAATAAAGTGGCTTGAAGTGACGATTTAGCTTGCATTTTGGATTAATTGCCTTCCAGTACTGCTTGATGCCAACATACTGGTAGTGAAAAGGGATTTTGTTATATATTTTATCGCATATAATATTTTTATGTGGTGGCGTTTTATGAATTCCGGGACTATTGGTAGCTCAAAGAACTGGTATAGCTCTTCCAGCTTCATCTTATTAAATGATGTGGAGCGTACAATTTTTCTTAATATAGTGTCCTTAAACCTTTGTAGGTGATGATGTGTGAAGAGCAGAGAACCATAAAGGATTTTTTTTAGATGGAGCAAGAGTATGGGTATTTTTTTGTAGCAGTGAGCTGAGAGGATCATATGGCGGTCCAGTCTGGTCTCCAAATATACTATTGACTTTAATAGTTTTAATGTGGTGTCAGCCACTCTAAAAGACTGTGATAGTCTGGCTCTTCTTCCTCTCTGCAAGGTGAACAGTAGACAATCCGTTTTTGTCAGATTGATTTGTATATTTAATTGTTATAACTTCTTAACCATTTCACATGAAGTTTCAGCCTGATGTAGTGCTATGTTGGGATTGATGATACTGCTGTAAATAGCAATATTATTTGCGAAGGCGGCGATCCGTACATATATTATTACAATAATGCTCGAAATCGGTTTTGTACCAAATATAAGCTCCTGTCATGCTCAAATACCACGAATGGGGTACCGTTGGATTCAGAATTTCACGGGGGGTTAGCGAATCGTATTCTCCACTTTTGTTTTTCTTTCTAAAATAAATAAAGTCGATACAAACATTTTGCTAGACTTCGATACTGGAACAGTGGTAGGTCTGTAGATCGATACAGGACAAATTGGATCTTAAAGATTTTGATGCGTACAGCAAGACCCGGATAGTTCCTTCGGAACTATCGGATCCTGCGTTTTTAAGCCGAAAAACGTACTATTTTCGAGATAACGCAAGGCATAGGGTTCGCATCCACACAACCTTACATTAATTGTAGTACTGTCATTGAATACATGTCTCATTTCGTCGACTTGATGTCTCTATGATCGAGAGAGGGGGAGTTTATATTATTCATCGATGGTGTTTTTGATCGGCAAGCCATATCATCGTTAATTTTTCACCAAATCTCAAGATTGAGCCACCAATTTCGAAGGCTTCCTTCTCCTTCAGGCTGGCAAAATCGTCCAATCACCCTGAAAATTCAGGCAAACAAGTTATGAAAGAAAATAAACTTTATTTGCGAATAACTGAAAAATTACACACTTTTCCCTTAGTTATTCACATGATTACAAAAGGAAAAAAAATCATCGCAATCGGACAATTTTTAGCAAATATACAGATTATTTAAATTTGTATACATACATGTTGGTTCCAAACAAATGAAGATTTAAATTAATTTTTGTTTGCTTTGTGGATTATATTTATCGATAAAGTAACATTTGATGTCTTAATCTTTTGATAAGTTGCATTTTCTTATTAATTTGGCATTTGATAACAATATGCTGTGCAAATTTTTCGCACGGGTCTACTAGTGATTATTAAAAATAAATATACTTAATAAATATACTGTAAGATTTATATGTAAAGTACACATTTTACATTGATTTTACTTAACACCCCATTATAGAATGAAATTTTTAATAATAATTTAGTAATTATTACAAGTTGTACTAAAATTCTATATTTATGCATATTCTTCATATATATGAAGTATGATGTTATACACATTTATAACATCTACATATTACATATGCATCTATAAATAAATAAATTGTTGTATAACTTAATTTTTAAATTGCTAGTTTTAACTCAGAAATTGACAATTTCAAATATTACATAATAATAATCGACAAGTTTATGATTACCTAAAGGTTGAGTTTTTTTTATAAACAAGTAATATATATTTATGTAAAGTCAGTCATTTTTATTTAATGTAAAAACATGTTGTTTTTTTTTTGTACAATTAATTCAGGAACTAAGCCATACAGAAAGAAATAACTGGGTTATTTCCCCAGCTAGTATAAAAACTACATTGGGGTTGATTCTCGAGGGAACATCAAGTTCAACTGCAATCGAAATTGCTCGAGTTCTCCGACTATGTTGCAACGTAACAGTTGCCAGAGCAGAGTTGCGAAAAGTGCAGAAACGTATGCAGGTAATAATGAAACTCTAATTTCAGATTCTATTTAAGTTTTTTATATTTTTTAACAAAATAAAACAATTCGTTCGAACTTTTAGTATAGCATATCTATCTATGATCCATAAAAGCAGAGTATGATCCTTTGCTATCTTGAAAATTTCAACCAAGCTTATGGTACTAGCAGATCCAGAAGGGAGGTGTACCCCTCCCCTGTTCTCCTCACCCCGTCCTATATGTTGGGAAAAAAATGTATCTTGAAATCATTTACTGTACAAGAGGCCCTTTTATTACTATTACCTTAATTGAAAAATGAATTGTATTGAGCTATTAATTGTGAAATATATTTTTTATTAGGTTATATTGGAGATATCATTATACAATATATAAATGTTTTAATAAGTAAATATTATGTGGTCAAGCAGGATAGCTAAGATGCTTGTAATAAATAAAGTTAAGCACCATTTAGGACTGTAGGTAGCCTGCTTCTGCACCACGTGAAGCATTTAATCTTATTTTGGAGAGTAAAAAGGAAAATCTTATTTTGCAATGGATGTAAAAAAAAAAAATTATTTGAATTGATTAGTGTGGATTTTAAAACGTATACAAAACATTTATTTATTTACAAAACTGCCTTCGCTTTGCTACCTTGTCAAAACAGGTGTTTGCAATAGAAATGTGGCAACATGTTATATGGCCTTCTGCAGGATTTTAAACAATTTACATTTTTATCATTTGCTGTGTATAGTTTACTTTGTTTCTTGTGTTCTTATATTATTAAGCATAGTCCCCTCTATAAGGCGAGTCCTCCTTGGTACATTCCTCTTTCTGTCGTCCTCCTTGGTGCAACCTTTGTGATCCTTCTCTACTGCCTTGAGTAAAGTGGATGACCATTTTCACTATATCAAGAGTACTAAAATAACCTGGGTCTGCCACTGACTTATAAGTCTTATATGTGTGAGTAATGAGTAATAAATAATTACTAAATAACTTCTGATCACCAAATTGGCTTTTATACACCAAATACCATCAAAGTAATGACTGATTTATAAATAGTCCTGTCATAAATGTTGTTGCACGGAAATATATACAGATTTCAACAGAAAAATTAATTTTTTTAAAAACTTTATTAGAAAATAAAATGTATATCTATAAAGGGTAAAACAAAAAAGAAATTACTCAAAATGTCCCTTTTGCCTTGACACAGGCATTTAATCTCCGTGGCCAGTCATCAATAGCAGCCAGCAGCATTTCTTGAGGAAAGCACTCAACTGCTCCGAAGAGAGATTTTTTGAGGCTTTCCAAGTTAGGGTGTGCTCTGTGGCATGTCATCCTCTCCAGTTTGGACCAAAGCCAATAATCTAGAGGGTTGCGATCAGGGCTTCCTGTGGGCCAACCCGAGGCTGAGATGAACTCTGGAATGTTCTTTTGCAGCCATTGCTGAGTGGACCTGCCAGTGTGAGCTGGAGCGGAATCCTGTTGGTAAACCCAATGACGTCCAGCAAACATTATCATTTAGAAGCTTGACAACAGGTTCCAAAATATTGTCCTGATAGTTTTTAGTGGCTGTTTTAACTCCTTTTCACAAAAAATGGAGCTTTGTGGTGCCATCAAAGCAAACCATCACAGAGGAAGGGTGATGACCTGTTTCCACTCTTCCAATGACTTCCTAGGCTTCTTTAAAGCTGTGTGCATACACACGATTTTGGCGATTAGATTTGTCTTCAATTGTAATAATTTCTTCATCCCTAAACAAAATCTTTCGATGAAGACCATTGCCGTAATGGAAGTAGTTAGTAAGTAGCCTTTATCATGTCATTTTTCGAAATGCACCCATCCTAAGGTCACTTTTTATTATGCGAGACGTTAATCTGACTGATTTGTTCTCTTCGAATGGGATTTCTTCTGATTTGAGCAGCCAATGCTTTCACTGCATTTGCCATTCTCATGTTGCAGGAACAGCATAGTGCCCAGTCGAGTTCTGTCACATACAGATAGGGTCTCATTATATCTATTTATAGTGTGGTACACAAACATATGGCTGACACCCAAAGATTTCAAAGTATTGAAAATCTCTGACCTACATTTTCCAACTTTGTGTAAGGCAATCACAGCTATTCGGTTTTTGTTATCACCCCACTCCATGTTAACTGAGTTAAAGAAAAATACAAACTAATTGGGATTATCTAAATAATACCCAAGGATGTAAACAAAGTTCAACTTTTGTAACAGTATTTATTGCAGAACTAGGTATAGTCTCGTTGAAATTTCTTTTGATAGAAATTCATTTATACTGTTTTAATTTTAGACTGTCAGGTTTGTTTCAAAAAGTCACTAAGTACATTTTTGATGGACATAAAATTTTAAATACGTTTTTGTGAACTTTATTTATAGATAAAAAACACAGAAAGTGCATCGAAATCACATCAATCTTTTTATATTGGTGGATTGATGGTTGACTGCAGTTAACAATCGCAAAAAAAAAAAATTGTAAAAATAAATATAACTTATTTATTTTTACATTTTTTATTTTTTTTTTCCTGATCACCTCAACCAATCTTCTCTTCAATTTTTTTAGATATCAAAGTGCACAATGTTTTGATTTCACAGAGGGAAAATTCATCCGAGTACTTAGTGATTAAATTTTATGATATGTTACTTAGTTGACTTTTTGAAATAAAGCGACAATATCTTAAAAAACTCTATTTATCACTAATGATTTTCTCAATGATGTTTTGTTCCATGAAATATAACACTTTAGAATACTCCTGATGTGATCACTGTTAAATCTGGAAGTGTTATGCTGGCCAAGCAAGGCCTTGCAATTAACAACAAGTTCAGAGAAAATGCAAGGTTTTACTACTCTGCCAACATTACATCATCTGATTTCACAAATAATGCATTGGTTTCAAAGGAGATTAACAAGTGGATAAATGGCCTAACCAATGGAAATATACCAGAAATTATAACACCAGGTATACTAGATTTCTAACAATTTATTTTCTAATAACAATAAGGATTTGGGCAGAAAAATCAGTTGTCATATAATAACACTTAACTTTATTTCTAAAATTGTTTTCATATTTTTTTATGGATCTAAGAATTAAAATGATTTCTGAAGCCTGAAAAAACAATAAAATAGATTTATTTTATTTCTCAAACATTTAGTTTTCCCTAATAAAGTTTTACTACATATGATGTCTAGATTCGATTAATCCTGGAACAATTTTGATGCTTGCAAATGCCATGTATTTTAAAGGAGATTGGAAGGTTAAGTTGAAACTTAACCCAGGAAAACAATGTTTTTACAACCCTGACTGTACGGTGGTGAAAATGATGACGACAACTGCTTCATTCAAGTATGGCGAAATAGCAAGTCTAAAAGCTAGGATTCTTGAAATGCCTTATGAGGTTTTCATACATCATATATTTTAAATTTCCTTAAAATAATTTTAATATTTTAAATATAGCTTAATTCATTTTTAGGACCCGCGCTACTCTATGATAATTCTTCTACCAAAAGAAGAGCAGAGCCTTCAAGATTTAACTCAATTTAACTCAATCATTAGCTTCTTAGAAAGTTTAGTTCCTATTGAAGTTAAAGTTGTAATGCCGAAATTCAACATTGAATACTCTCTTGAAATGAAGCCTCTATTGGAAAAGGTAATTATTAATTAAATCACCTAGTGATTAATTCTTAATAATGCACTTTTCACTTTTCTACCACAAGGTAAACAAAGTATTGTAATAGGATCAAATTTTCGATGTGCGTTTATTAACAGATCTTGAAGTGCCCTCTTCAAGAGTACGAAAAACAAATTTTCAGGAATACATGTGAAAAAGATCCCTCAACTTTTGTGGATTTGATATCTACGAGTTTTGTCCAGCAGTGAATACTAAAATGCGCAAGAGTTCCACATTTGCAGATTGGGTATTTGATTATTTGTGATTGAAAAAAAATTTCAATACATACCGAACATGCATATAGCTACTGTTAGTGGAAAAGTTTGTATTTAAAAATTGAGTATTTTACAGGAGAGCATAAAAACTAATTATTTATTTATGATTTATTAATATAATTTCATATTTTATTGCTCTCTGCTACTTTCCATAGTAGCAGACTACAAAATGTCAAAATATTTAGTATAAATTGAAAATTCTGACATACGTTTTTTGTACTAACAGTAGAGATATATACTTAATAGGTATGTTTTCACTTGTAAAATGGGTGCAACAAAATATCCATTGGAAAAATTCAACTTTTTGTCGTTTGTTCGAAGTTAATGAGACTAATATTTTTTTTTCAGTGAAAACAAAAATAATTTAAGCTGGAATATAAAAACATGAGTGAAGTTCAATGTTAAGGAGGAAATCGAGACCACGATGAGCTACTTGAACTTTAAACGCAGACACAAATAAGACTTTTTTTCATACTTAGAGTAAAAATTAATTTAAATTTATTGAAAAATACACTAAATCTAAGTAACGGCAATGTCATGTCAGTATTGTTTGGAATTGACCAAATAATCTAGTATAAATAAACTTTTTAGATAAAACATAAAATTTTGTAACCTCATAAAAATAATGTATTAACCTAATCAATTCTTTCCACATTTCTCAGCCATTATCTTGTTAATAGTTATTTATATTAATTTTAATTATTAAATAGAATTCACTAGGCAATTTTTATACTATACTCCAAATTTCCTCCAAGTTTGGGTCAAATCGAATAAGCCGTTTTCAAACTATAAGCGTATCAAATAATACATTTCCTGCTCTGAAAGCGGAAGTATTTTTTTTAATTTTGTCGATAGAATTTGATAAAATTGATATGTACTTGATTATCTGTTAAGTAATACCTATGTTCACACCAAATTTGAGCCAGATCAAAGGTGTGGTTTTAGAGGTATAATAGACAGATCAAGGGAAACACATTTCTGCATATATATAAAAAAGTAATGGATGCAATCCATTACTTTTTGATACTATGTTATCTTATTACCAATAACTACATTTTATCCAACTTTGGACTAAATTGAACCAGCCATTTCTGAAATATTGGCATATCTACAAAAATACGCTTGCACGTGAGTAAGGAGAAGTGGTGGATAGAATTTAATAAAATTAATATGGGATCATCTAGACAGCAACCAACGGAATCCCTGAAAATTTCATGAGAACCAGATAAACAGTAGTAGGCGATTTGTCCGTTACTTCGATTTGACTACATAAATTAACCAAATTTGATCTTTTATATCTGAAACGTAAAACGCTAGTGGAAATTTTTTATTCTGAGCACATAATTTTTTTTGACCTCTCGCATGAATACAAAGCTTTCCTACCTTCAATAGTGAGGAAGCAAAATTATCGAAATCGAATTAGCTATGATACAGGGGATTTGATTTTCTACACAGGTTTTTTTTATTCATTGTTATTGATATAACAATTTTAGCATATTTCTGTTCTTTTAGATTTATAATTTATGAGCTTTTTTTCCTGTCTTTATTATTATTACCTCTTGGAAACAAAGAATTTTGGTTGCAGTAGCGTGATGCTGTTACCACTTATTATTTTTCATTCTTCTTCATTAGAGGAGGTTGAAATGATCATACTCCACTAATAACTTCCATCTCTACATGAAAGCTTTGGGTAGTTATCCTTGCTTGCTAGCTGAGGGAAATCGTCCTTCACAATGATGTACAGTAGAGTTCAGTTTCCCTTAGTAGTTTGGTCCTTATTGTCTCAAAAGTTGAGCAAGTTGTGGCGATATGCGCAGTATCCGGAACATTGGAATAGAGGGATTTCCATAGTCTGATTTTTAAAAGATTAAATAGCTTTTTTAAATGATTTATTATTATATATAATTTTACCATAAGCTCATATCCTGCAAGTATTATTGCCATAAAAGAGAGTCAGGAAATTCGTGTATCACAAGATATCTTGTATTAGCTATTGACTATTAATTTTCCAATAATGTTGGACATAACTATATAACAAACATAAAAACGATCTTGTTTTTACTTTTTCTTGTTTTCAAATTCATAGCATACTATATAACAAATTAAAATACTATGGTAGCATTATAAGAAATATTTTAAATTTAGATGCTGTGAATAAAATGCCTAAAAAACGCCTATAATGCCTACAATATTTTTTTTTAAATTTCCCATTTATTTTAATTATTGATAATCATTTTGTTTATGTTTTAGTATTCTCTGGAAAAAATTTTTAGTGATTCTGCAGACTTCTCAGAACTTTTTGGATCTGGGACCAGAGCTAAAATATCATCATTCCTTCATAAAGCCAAAATTGAAGTAACCGAAAAAGGAACAGTAGCATCTGCAGCAACAGGTATCAAAACAGCATTTGTTTCTTATGTTCCTTATTTTTAAACTGGTTTAATTTATCAGGAAAATGACTGGAGTTATTAATTGTTTGAATTTTTAAAACGAAGTTAATTTTAATGATTACAAATAAAACAAGAAAATGTTTAAAATGTATTGCTGTTTAGAGTGTTAATTATATTTTATTAATTTTCAGTTGCTCAGTTCCAATTGCTAAGCACAGGCAGTGTTCCCCACTTTGTCGCTAACCATCCATTCTTCTTTTTTATAAGGGATAGTCAAGCTGGATTCCTCTTTCAAGGGCAAGTTACCAATCCAGTGGGTTCTCTATCTCAGGTATCTTTTACAAAAATTAATATTTCATTTCTTAATTTATATTATTCAATATAATTTTGTTCTTCTTCTTAACAATCCAACCCAATACACAGTCAAATAGGTTTTTATTTATTTATTATTTTATACAATACTAGTTGGTCAATGGGAATAATTTGGTTAGTACATCATTCAGTTAATAAATGACATTATAATACAGAAATAGACGGACTTTCTGTAAACTTAACAAGAAATTTAAACAACAGATTCAAGGTTTAAAACAACAAATAATTCATAAGTTTTTTAATTGATGATAGTAGCTTATGGCGACAAACTATGAAGCTTGTAAAGCATTGCGAAATGTCAACATTGCTCCAAAACAAAGATGGTTCTGGACCACGTCAGAAATTGAAACATCTAAGCTCTTTGCCAACCATGTTTCTTCTGCTTTTACACCACATACTGACATTAACCATAATGAGCATGAAAGACATATACTCAAAACTTTAGAAATTCCACTATAATTGTGGAAAAATCTCCACCTTGCTTTACTCCTACACAAGTTATAGAAAAAATCAAACAATTAACATTAAAAAAATCTTCTGGTCATGATCTAATAAAGCGCTCCACAAAATGCTAGGAAAAGTTCCAGTGTACCTAGCATCAATTGATAATGTGATGCTCAGAATAATCAAATTGCACTGACAATGAAATTAATCATACTATACCATAAATCACCAATTATGTACACCAACATCCCATCACCATACAGACTCATCAGCCTACTCCCAATATGTTATAAAATTTTAAAGAAATTTCTCTACAAAAGACTTCTTGGCTTATGATGAATGAACTCATAATGCCTGACCATCAATTTTGATTCAGAACACAGCATTCAACCATTCATCAACTACACCAAATTCATTTACCAATGACAATGTAACAGCATTTGTTGTTTGCAACTAGAGTATTTCTAGATGTTGCTCAAATGCTTGATAGAGTCTGGCATCAGGGTCTTCTCTTAACTTAAGATAATGCTCTCTCTTACCTATTATCATATTCTTCAATCTTTTATTTCTGATTGGTTTTATATAACATTTTCTGTTCCAAAACTCTGACCATAACTTTTATTATCGATAAGTCAAAAGTTGTCACACTAATTGTTAATGGATAACTAATGGAAATTCATCAACTTATTCACTAATTTAATTTTCTATTATGTAACATAATGATTTTTCTGAATAAAACAGATGATAAGTACATAATTATTTAAAATAATATTGGATTTAAAGTCAATAAACTACAGTAAATGTACAATTTAATGTGGGTAACCAGACCGTTGAGCATCATTGATGTCAAAATTTCCTGAATGAAATTTGGCAAATCAATTTTGACAAGTGCGTTCGATTAAGGCATCATCCTTATAAACACTGCACATTTTTTTATGAGCTTCTGCAGCACGCTTACCTTTTTTAAAATAATACAACAAAATGTGCCGATAATGATGTTTTCTTCCATATTCACAGTGTAATAGCAAACACAATACTAAGCTAGTTTCAACAAGAGTTAACAGATATAACTATAACACGATATATAACTAACAGATAAAATTAACACGATGTGTTCCTCAGGGTTTCTCACTCTCCCCGACCCTTTTCTCTACCTATATTAGTGACCTTCCTGACGCCATTCAACACTCCAGTTACCACTTGTATGCCGATGATTTCTAAATATACCAATCATTCCAACCTTCCAACAAGAGGATATTCGACTGCATCAACAGATGGGCAGAAATAAATGAATTAAAGCTGAATGCAGATAAAACCAAGGCTATTCTCATCGGGTCCAGACATCTCATTAGCTCCCTTCCTTATTCCCCTCTACTTAACCTCAATAACTGTCCCCTCCATTTTTCCCTACAGTCAAAAACCTAGGAATAACCTTTGACCAGAACCTCTCCTGGAATAACCATTTCTCCCAGATTACCCGAAAATCCATAACTGCCCTTAAACAATGCCTAAGATTCCGTGATTGTATTCCTCTAAAAAACAGACAGCTCCTTGTAACCTCCCTTGTATTCTCCCACTTCGATTCTCTTGTAATTCTTCGTCGTTCGTGCTGCTTCCTTTTGGAACTCACTTCCTACCTCCATGCGTCAATCCTCGTCCACAAATTCCTTCAAACAACTCCTGTTCCACCACCTACTCTACATTCAAACTTCCCCTAAAATGTAAAATTACTTGCATCTGTACACTGTTTAATTTAAATCTATTGCACAATTTAAATAACAATTAACTGTTAATTAATTTGTATTTTTATTATTATGTCAGACTAAGACCCATAAATTTGTAACTCTGTTATTATTCTTAGGGGACTGTACTTCCAGAATAAAATTATTTTTTTCATTTCATATAGTTGTTGACATATTACAAACAGGATAAACAATCCGCCTTAGGGATTACTTCATCAGATAAGAAGTGTATCATAGTGACATAAAAATAAACAGAAAAACCGAAACGACTTATTTGCCATCCCAATAAATGTCAATAATTAATTTAAAAAATTGTTTTAGAGAACTTAATTCTCTATTTAATAAAACTGCTCATGAAATAGAATAAATGAACTGGTAATAACTCAACAAAATTCTCAACTGACTGATCGAATCACTTATCAGTTATTTTTTTTCTCAAAGAACAGGTTGATAGATCCCAATTAGACAAGAAAGACTCCCTCAAGAAAAATAATCAAACCCTGCTGTACCAGATCCAGGATTTAATTTTGAAGTGAGAGGAAGAATTTTTTTTCTTTTTTTTTAACAGTAATTACACTGGAAGAAAAATAAATAAAATACCAATATGGAATGATGTTTAAGTGATTTCAGCCTGTTAAAAAAAAGAAGTGAATTTAGATCAGACGAAATCATAAAGCAACTGTAGAAAACAAATTCATTCCTTTACGTTTTTTTTCTTGTTTGTGGGTTACAATTGATCGCAATTACCTTAAAACCTTCTATTAATATTTAATGGATTCCTGTAACAACAGACCTTATTATTTTTTTTGATGAATCATATCAAAGTATATATCATATAATTAAACTAGGCTATTGTTTAAATCATATAAATTCTCTAAAAAATAGATAATTTTATGTTGTTTCATAGATTGATTTTATAAATCACAGAACTCTTAGCAATGAAACAAAACTCTAAAATTCTTAATATCTTGATGCTATTTTTTATTAGCCAAAGTAGTGCAGTAAGAAATATTTAAAAGAAGCAAATCTAATATTTGTTCATATAAAGATTGTGGAAAAATTAATGATATTTTGAACTAAGTGTGATGTTTTAAAGAGCCTGTTATCAATTTTTATTAACATTTATTAATAGATAAGTCCGTTAATATTTATTTATAAATTTTAATTTCTTTTTTTTTCAATGTGTCAGTTAAATAATTTCCATCAAATTTGCCATTATGATTTGAGAGAAGTACATGAACTGTTTCTTAAAAAAATATATATATATATGTATATATTGAGTACAACCAATTTTATTGTCGTCCAATTATTGTTAATTCTGATTGTTTCTGTAATTACTGATGAAAACTTTATTTGTGGTCATGCGAGGATTTCTTCCAATGTTTCAGGTCAGAAATTATTGATTGTAGAATGGATTTTGTCAATTAGTAAAATTGATATGGGAGCAGGAAGAAATCAAAATGAAAAAGAAGAATTTGCATGTGATCATACAATGAATGAAGAATAATAAAAATCTGAAAAAAAATTAATATGGAAAAAAAAAAATAACTGCCAGTGTCATTTAAAACTTTTAGTATTAATTTTATTGCTACTAGTCAGTTCCTAATTTTGGTGATTTCATTGTTGCTGTTCATTCTAAGTGTCTTAATTTAAAAAATTGTAACTAGGATTTTTTAAGTCAACCTCTATTACATTTAATGTATCTCACTTTTTTTTAAACAAAAAAAAAAAAGAATGTATGAAAAAAATGATATTTCTATTGATTTTATATGTCCCGTATGTGTATTGTAAGTATTACAATGGACTAATAATTAGATATGAAATTTTTTTATAATAAAAAATAAAACTTTGATATATTTTTTTCTTCTTTTAATTATAAATTTAATGTGATTTGTTAAAAAAAAAAGAAGAAAAATTTAACAAATTTTTTATAAGCATTCCTTACACCAGCAGTTTCTTAACGTTTTGGCCTAAAGACTTCATTGAAATCTACACTGTCTTCAGAACAATCGCTTTTGATGACAATAATATTAATATATTGATGTTCAAATACATTGAAAGTCAAACATTGGTGTTACAAATACTTCAGCATAAAAACACTAATCTTTTTTATTTATTCCCTGTAATAGTAACTGAGGAACTTCTTATAATTAATCTTTAAAATTCGAAACATAAAAATATTTTTGTTTCATCCAGTAATATTTTTTATTTTTTCAAATCCTACCAATTTCATATTGTTCTATGATATTTATTTAAAATTCTCTAAGTTCAAATTCTAAAAAGATAGTTCAAATTCTAGAAGCAGGGCCTAAAAAAGACACTCTTAGCAAGAAAAGGTCTGAATGCGAATTACTAAAGTATTTAATCATGGTAAGTAAAATGAACTTTGTCCACCATTCCCAATCCACTGATTTAAAAAATATTAGGTCCTGAGTCACCAAACTTTTTGAGAACACATTGAAAACTCTACTAAGTTTCGCGGGTCGCATTGAGGCCTCCAATAAGTCATGTTGGCTGTATTGAGACCTCTACTAAGTCTCCCGGAGCATGGCTTGTGATAAATAAATGAATCTTCAGCTGTTGATGAACTTTCTAAGAGAAATAATTGATGCAATAAATGGTGTAGAAACCTTCTATTTGATTGGTTTACTTAATTTCGTATTTTTTTAACTAGTTTTAGAATTTTACTATTTAATCAAAGAAACTTTTGCAGGCTGGATGATGGGAGGGAGTTTAGAGACACCTGGGCTAGACGGTTAAAGATCAAGACTGGGTTAATTTTGTGAAAATATAATCGAAATACTCCAAGGTTCAGTACTGGTTCCCCAGTACTCCTATTACATATTATATACATTTACAACACACCTATTAAGAATCAGACATTGATTGCTACTCAAGCTGAGGGCATAGCAATTCTCACAAAACATCAAGATCCTATACAAGCCTCACTAACATTACAACATCACTTAGATAAATTAAATGACTGGTACAAATTATGTAAAATTCAATTAATCCACCATAAATCGAAACACATTACATTTTCTGTTCGAAGAAACACCAGCCCTCCGATATGTATCTAAAACAACCAAATTCCTCAGATGGAGATCATACACTATCTTTGATGACATCACAGAAGAATGACATGGAGCACATGTGCAAGTGAAACAGAAGTACCTTAATAGATGACTCAAACTACTATACCCACTTTTCTCCAAAACTTCAAAACTAGAACTGAGACAGAAACTAAATGTATACATATACTAACTTAAACCTATATGGATATATTTCCCACATATGTTCGTTATAGCTAAAATGACCCTCATAAAAAACTTCAAATGTTTCAACCAAAAATATTATGACTTATAACTAAAGCAAATTGATATGTGACAAACAAAACTCTACATACTGACTTCCGCCTGCCAATAGGTAAGTTGACCAATATATAACCACTCTTTATAATATAAAGGCATTTTATACTAACTTACGTGGACACACTAATAGACCAATATGAGATATGGCTTTAGCTGACATGCCCATCAATACGAGGTGGAGACTAAAGAGGCAATGGATGAGAAACCTCCTTTCTAAACAAACCATGGTAATTAAATCAAAACAGGGAAGAGGTACTGCTGGGTTCTATCCTTCCCCATGCCTGACATTTCATTTCCATCATATTCATAAGATCATCTGCTGATTGTCAACAGGTGAAGATGAATACTGGGCAAGAAGGCTGAACAGGCTAACGTGTGTGCACAGCACTGCCGTTGCCTGGCAACCTGATATGTGAGACCAATGATAAAAAATAGTCACAAGTTCGCCTCCAGGTGCCAGGGGAGTCTTTTAAATCACTGCCCACATCCTCTGGCCCGGGAAAACTCCATATAGCCTTAGAGGCAAGGAAGGAGAGGACAAATAAAAAAAGGTGAAGATGAATATTTGAAGGAAAAAAAGTAAATAAAACCTTCTAAATGAAGAAGGCTCATAATTAGTAATTGGTACGGTAGGATTTTTTCAATACTTTCAATAAGAACGCTATTTGTTCAAGATGATTTTCAATTACTTGAAATATAATGTAAACAAATTGCCAGAAGGAAGATATACAGTCAGCTCTATGCATTTCATCATCATAAAGATCAGTTGTCTATTTAAAATCACAAATAAATACACTGATCAATGAACAATATTAAAAAAAATAATTTCATCCCAACAAAAAACACAACGCAATTTATCTTTCTTATTTTAATGTTTACTTAAGATCTACCAAATCTTTTCAGAAACAAGATTAGAAATGTGTTTTTGTTTTATCGCAGCATTTAATAGTATGAATATTGCAACTGGAAGGAGCGCTTTGTCTCAATAAAGTCCTAGCTTCTTGTATCCTTTCTTCCCCCATATTTTCTGGATTAGTTGTAATAACTTGCCTGTTAGATGTTCTTTCTCATCTTTAAACACCCCTGAAGACTACTTAGCTATACAGGTAGAGTGCATCTCTGAAATCTTCCTTTCTTTATGCCTGGAGCTACATTCACATCAAGAATAATAACCACTTGTGGATCAAGTAGACATAAAAAAGAATTCCAATGGATTGGGAATATAATATTATAAAACCAATTAACAACAAAGGATATCAAGCAGAATGCTCTAACTACAGACCAGTATGCCTCTCGTCAGTTGTGTACAAGCTTTATACATCGATATTGGTGGGTCCCTTAAGGCCACTAGCTGAGCACCTTATAGGAGAAGAGGAAGCTGGGTTCAGACCCGGGCGTCAAACTCATGACCACATTTTCTCATTAAGAAATATCTTACAGAAATACTGGGACCTTAATAATTATATGTACCTGGCTTTCCTTGACCTCAAATCTGCCTTTGACTCGGTTCCACGAGATAAAATATAGGAAGCTCTCAGAATAAAGAATGTTCCGAGAAACCTGACAGAGGCCATTAAATCTATACATCAAGAGCCCAAAGGAATAGTCAGGCTGAATGGGCTAGAATCAAAATATTTCAATATTGCAAAAGGGGCTCAAACAAGGAGACAGCCTAAGCCCTTTGTTGTTCATGGATGAAGTGGCATCCATTTGTAAGAGAAGAACGGACAGGACATAGAAATCTTAATCCTGTAGTAATACAGCTTCTCCTCTACTCTGACGATCTGGTATTGATTACTGACTCAGTGGAAAAGTTGCAATTGGCGGTTATGGAACGTTATGAAGAGCTCCGACAAAAAGGGATGCTTATAAATACCATGCAAGATAAGATCCTACAAGCTGGAAAAAAGAAGGAAGATATTCACATATGTTGTAATGGAGAAGAATTATAAGTGGTGACAGACTTCACATACCTGGGTACAGTGATAGACGGATCTGGGAAGGTAGACATAAAAATATCTAACAGGATTAACAAGGCAAATGCAGTTTACTACCAGATATGTAACACTGTGGTAGGGAAGAATGAAGTAGACAAAGATGTCAAGCTACACATCTTCAAGACAGTATATCTACCCATACTTTTGTATGGAGCGGAGAGTTGGATATTAACAGACCAACAGGAGAGTAGAATCACCGCTGCCGAAATGAAATTTTCGTGAAGGAAGATTGGAAAAACAAGGAGAGACCAAGTTCCCAATGAAAGGATTGGGAACTGCCAGGAACTGCAGATAGTTCCACTGAAAGAGCTAGAAACTCGTCAGCTAAAGTGGGTCAGCCATCTTATCAGAATAGACGACCACAGAGATCCTCAAAAGACCATGGAATATGTTCCAGATGGCAGAAGACCTAGGGGCCACCCTAGGATGTCCTATCTCGACCACATTGGGCGACTCTGTAGGGTGAGGGAAAAGGACCTCCGATAGGTGAGGAATCTAGCAAGAAATAGGGAAGAATGGAATTTCTGGCTGAGTGTTCCTCTACGCTGAGAGGCTCTAAAGAGGGAAGCTAAAGAAGAAGAAGAAGGATTAAGATCCTCAGTTTGGTCCATGTCTTCAGCATTTGTAGATTTCCCTTGATGCCGCCTGTTCACGATACTTCCCTCTCATTTGCATATAATCCAGCCTCCGAATTGTCTTAATTCATTTACGGTATTTCTTTAAGAAATTCATTTATTTATTCTGGAATTATTTATAGAAACTATTTTTCGAATATGAATGGATGTGACCAGACATTTGACTACTAATATTGTTTCATTGAATAATTTTTGTTTTTGTTTAATAGGAGGCAGCACTGAAAAAAAAAGATGTATCAAATAATAATCTTAGAGAAACCATTACAGTACCTTCTTTAAACAAAATTAAAACTGAGAGGAGTGGTGTTCACAGTCATACAAACCCATTATTTGAAAGGAACAATTTTGGTTACAGTAGGAGAGTTGATTAGTAATTGTTAACTGATATTTGAAATGAAAAACAACTCGAAGTGGTGTGGTTTGCTTGTTGTTAAATTGTATTCCTATTTTATTTTATTGTTGTGATAATTTAAAAGATTTTGATATTAATAAATTGTTTTTTATAAACAAATTAAGAAATATTTATATTATAACTAGAATTGTACCTATCAATAGCAAAATTATTTTGATGTTTGTTCATAGCTAAGAAATCCTAGTCTTGTTGAAAAAAAATTGAACTTATGACTTTTAAAATTATTTTTATTAACTACTTAGTATTTGTGATACATATTTTTTTTATATTATATAGTTTATTATGACTTAGAGATCTATATTAAAAACTCATTATCACATAGAAATAATAATAAAATTCTATTTCTTCTAACTCTTATTAATATATTTATTAATATAGAAAATTTATCAAAAAATATTCTGAATAATTCTTCATGCATCTAAAAAGGAAATAGTCATGAAAAATTATTTAATTCATATTACAATACCACAGTGATATTAGTAAATGTTCTGAAAAAATTATTTTTATACCATATGAACAATGATTTGATCATGATTAATGTTATTTGAATTGTAAGACTAAAGTTCCTATTTAAAATAATTTTTGATACTTATTGAATTTAATAATTTAAAAATTTATAATTAGGAACAAAGCTGATAAGTTCACTTTTAGAACATTTTATTTTTTATTATTACTATTTAAATTATACTTTATTATTTACTATCAAAACTTATTCATA
Organism: Nezara viridula; assembly: GCA_928085145.1. NCBI lineage: Eukaryota > Metazoa > Arthropoda > Insecta > Hemiptera > Pentatomidae > Nezara > Nezara viridula. The sequence goes on from OV725081.1 coordinate 90,847,863, forward strand.
TGATTTAGAGAAGAAATCTGTTTAATAAATTGGTTATTAATTTTAAAATTAATTAGTTAAAAATATTCTTTTTCATCGGCATCTTATATCAGTGATGAGCAATATTTTCCATTCATTTTGTCAGGCTAAAACTAAAACCCCATAAAATCAATAAGTTTACAATAAAGAAACATTTATGATAAAATATTGTTCAAAAGTATAGTTAAAAATCATGTTACGATAAAATGTTAATATAAACATTAACTACAAACAGCCATAATTTAACAAATCATTTTTTGTATTTTGTTCATCACTGTTTCCGACCATTATTCAATGTAACCTCCAAGTGTTTCAAGAACTATTTAGCTTATCCAATCAAACAATAAATACAAATATGTGAAATCATGATGTATCAATATTATTTAATATTTTATCAAATTATTAATAAATTATCATTGTGTATACAAGTTAATATGATCTTTGTTGAAGTAGTAAAAGTTTTTTTTCTGAAATGATTAATGTTAATTATGTAATCTAATTAAAACAAAATAGAACATAAATGAATAATTTTATTGTTTTTACTTATGTTAAATATATATTGACTCTTAAATATAAAGATGCTGCTTTTTTCTTTTTTTCTGGGAAGTTGTCTATTTATTTTAGTTGTTTGGCAATAATAACTTCCAGTTGTTAACAATTGTGTATATTTTACTATCAACGTTACATGTTAACAAGTTAGTTGACGTTTCGGGACATTTATTCTCATCTTCAGAACTGCAATCCCAATACTCTTGTGGATGCAAGGCTTAAATTTAATAATGATAATAATGTGCTCCATCGTCAAATTTCTAATTCATGTTCTAAAATGTATTATCTAGAGCAACATCCTCCTTTTGACCAATTATTGGAACAAAAATAAAAATCTGTACTATTTATAATGAGTATAATATAATAGAAAATATATGCCAGTTTTATAGAAATACAATATTCTCAAGTTGTCAAAGGTGTAAATAGGATTATGAACAGAAATCCAATTAAGAAAGTACTATTCTGTGAGGAAGTTCACTTTGAACTGATATTATTGGTATGGTGGATTAAAAAAAATTCTTTGTGATGAGCTGTTTCCTGATAATGAAATAGTCACTTCTACATTTTTCTCTTTTTATGCAAATAAATATAGATGGTTTAATAGATCAGCTGAATTAAGGAATAAAAAATTAAAGAATTATAGGAGACATGTTCAGACAGCAACAATTATGTATTAAGTTAAGAATAGATGCAATAATTGAAAACCACAGAGGACAAATGACAATATATTTTTTTTTAATTGAATGCATAACTTTTGGGTATAGCCAAAACAAGAGAAAAACAATCTTAAATAGCTGTTGAAAAATATGTGTTAATGAAAAAATGAGTTAATACATAAAAAGACAAAAAAATATATACAGTATTTAACATTTGAAGGTATGGTTTAATAGCACAAGCTTATTTTGAGAAGATTAAAAAAATTAAAGCAAAATAATTTAACAGAAGATTTAGATTCTGGTACTACCGATGATTAAAAAAAACTATTCCAATTTTAGTAATTTTAAAATATTTTTACCAGGGTTTAAAATCGATAATTATTTTTTCATAAAATAATATAATAACTTTTATCAATTATTAATAAATCTAATTAATATATTTGTTCTTTTATTTAAAAAGCATGCCTGATTTATAAATAAAAATTTAAATCAATCTTTGATGTTTATTGTTTCGATTAAAACTGATGATCACTCACTGAGTGATATGATTTACATAAACAATAAATAATATGTATGTTATTAATGTGCACATTTTTTAATATTATATTTCTGAAATCGCTTTTATTGTGCACGCGGTTTCTACACATGATAAATGTATATATTTCTTCTTTTTTTTTTTTGGAAGCCAAAATTTCTAATGAGTTTTGAAAATAAAGATGTTCTGTTGCTAATAGTTGACAATATTCTCCACCTTCTACTCCATACTTAAAATATATCATAGATATTACAAAAAATTATATTTCTGATTTAAAAAGGCTTATTATAATTATTAATTGTAAAAATTTTGTTCAAAAATAATGAACAGGATATGGTTTTTATCACTTAATATCAAAAATAAAAATTGCTCCTAATAAAAATCATAAGTGATTTTTTAAAATTATAGATAAAAACTTTTAACATACTTTATTTTTATTTTGATATTTTTTAATTAACGATTTCAAATCCTGATTCTTACCATTGTTAAACAATATTAAAGAGGTTTTATTTTAACAATCAGTCCATAGAATATATAATTACAGACCCATATGATACAAAGATACGTTGTTTTTTTCCCTGTTCAGCTAGATTTTTTAAAAATTCACCATTATTTTATTGCCTTCATTTACATTACTTTTTTTTTTAATTTGAAAAAAATTACCTTACTTTGAAAACATCCATTTCAGTCCTTATACGATAAGAATTATGAATATTTTTATTAAATGTTTTTCAATAGTATTATTTCCAGGTAAAGTTTCACATTATATTTTTTATTTTTAGTGCCTCCTTGACCTCTTCTTTCTAGTCATATAATTTAATTATTTTTGTTTCATAAAATTTGAATAAAAAAAGTTTAAATGGATGTGGGAATTAAAGATCTGCAATAATTTATTGACAAAGCCAAAAGCTAAACAGATCAAATAAGGTAACTGTCTCAAATTGAATTACTGAAACTACAGCAAACTGAAAAACAAGTTTCAAGAAAATGAACAACTACCAATAATAAGCAAGTAAGAAAAAAAAAAAATCAGAAGTATCAAAGCAACACTAGACAGAAATGAATAACTTCTAAAGTATCAAAACACATATTAACAACTATAATAATCCTATCCTATATTGGCTTATTTGATTGATTTTAGCTGTTAACTAAATAATCGGTCTATATTAGAGAAATTTTTCAAATTGATATGAACCCATTTAATAGTCTAAAAATACATAAATCTCATCATGTATCTGCAAAATAATTGTATATTCAGAAAGTTCTAGTTTGAAGAAGCTAAATTAACTAAATAACAATATTTTGTATTTATAAAACATTTGCAGCGAAAATAAATGCAATAAACTTGAATATTCATTAGTAAGCACTTTCAAAATAATATGGTTAAGAGATTATAAATATAATTAATAATCTGCAATAAATATTTTAAATGTCACCAGTGCTTAAAGGAATAAATGCAAATGGATTGATTTCAGAAGAGTTAAGATAATTATCGATTATTGTCCCATGTTTGAAACAAAGAGATAATTCAATGCATGAAAAATAATTGTCATGTTAAATTAGGAAAAATTATACTTCACAAATATATCAATAGCTAAATAATCCTCTATGTTCAAAAAAATAATGGACTCCTTTTTTTTTTTTTCATTAATATTTATTCCTCATCATTACTACAATATTTATCAGACTACAATACTGGAAATCAATGGAGCCTTATGTCATTGAAATCAGCTCGAAGAAAAGGGAAGACAAATTAAGAACAAATCTTGTGTTTCCTGAGGAGTAGTGGGGGAGGACCACAATAAAACTGGAGGACCAAGGTCAAACAGTCCAGTCACAATGCAGATCTCTTGGCTTCTACCACTTGCCCTCTTATGTGAGTTTTCTCCTGACTTCTACTTTACCAATTTAATATTTTCTTAGTTATCCTTACTTTTTAAGTAAATGCTTTTCCTGTGAATATTTTTCATCATCTTGCTATACAAAAAATTTAGTTAAACGAATAAGCAAAAGAAATATAAAAGTTATGATTTTAAAGTTAGTAGAAACTAAATAAAAGTCCATACAATTAAAATTAAGTAGTTGGTCGTATTCCATAGATCAGTGATGGAAGAAATTACCATTATAAAGAAGAAATCAGAAAGAAAATACTTAGTAGTTCAAAAGTTCGACATTATAGTCACATAGACAAATTAATAATATCAAGTTCAACCAATGATACTCAAAAATTTAAACACATTCAGAAATTGTATTGGACTTACAATTAATATTGCAAGGAATTAATATTCAAATTTTTTGTGGCATATTATCTAATGTAGGATAAGCAACGTTTGATTTTGAAATCCGGATGATTGTTATCGGCACTTATTTTAAATTTGTCTCAGTATTGAATTTAATGAAAATATGTTTATTTCAAATTATTTTGAAGCTGAATTTGAAAATAAATGAAAAACGACGAAAAAACTATTATTAATAACCAATGATTCTTTAATCAGTGATGTCAACTGATGGGAACAAAAAAAAAAAAAAAATGAGGGGTGTCAAGGAATAATGAACATTCTCACATTTTTGTTCACTAAAAAAAATGATATTTTAATGAGGAAAAATATTTTTGATATAAACTAAGTATAATTGAGTTAAAAAAATAATTAAATTATAGATCAGAATAAGTGAAAATGTAGACAAGTCAAAATTGCAATTAATCGTTTTTTCACTCAGTGATCCTTCAATTTTTTTTTTAATGTAATCTAATATCTATATAACACCACTTTTGATTACTTAAATATTTAAAATGCACGTTAAGGTGTTATATCACAGTAAATTTTAAACTAGAATTTAATTTCAGTTCATTGAGTTCTAATCTAGGCTTTAGCATGGTTACTAAGATTATTTAAAATTTTTATTAAAAAAAGAAAAAGAATATATATATATTTACTATTGGGCGATCTCTGAGAGAGAGAGAGAGAAAAGATCGCCCTATAGTAAAATAAGAACTTTCATTATTACCTTTTGCCAACATTTTATTAATTTTATAACTTTAACTTTGCTACGGAAATTACAATTTTATAATTAATTATTTTTTTACTATTACTTTCAAGTCATTATAGCATTTTTTAATAAGGGTAGGGAAAAAAACAACCAAAAAAACGGAATTGACAAGAACTCTCACGAAATTATGACATAATCAATCTGGAAACTTCCTAGTAATTATCACTCATAATAAAGCAATGGACCGTTATAAATTTCGAACCACGAGCTGCCCACTCTACAACCTTGAGGTCCGGCCATTAAGGGACTTCGAGGAATTCGCCCTTGCCAAGGACTAGGAAAAGCGAACCGAAAATTTCCGTTTCCAGGTGACGAATGACGGCTCAAATTAACGTGCAGTGGATTACTAGATTAAACTATCTATTTGAAAAATGATCTATTGGAAGTTAATCGATTTATTGTTTTCTGTGAAGTTCAGTTACTCATATTAAAAAAAAGTTATTAATGTCAGCTTTTATTGTTGTATCTTGTTTAAATATAATAAATTAAATTTAAATATAATATAAAATTTTAGCTTTGCAAATCTATCTAGAAAAACATAAATTTGTTTTTTTAGTTAAATTTTTATTAACGAATTAGATTACGTAGCACTTTAAAAGCAAACTTGAAGATTTCTCTAACTAGGCCCTATTAGTCTGGAATATCAAAGAAAAAAAAAGAAATATATATAAATATATATACATAAAAAGAATAATATTTTTGCCAGATTTCAGTTTAAAAAAAATTTTCATTTTGTAAAAAAACAAAAAAAAAACAAAGCAAATTATTTAATTTGATGCATTGAAGTTGTCAATAAATTTAAAATTAACAACTTCTTGCCGTGGGGCCAGGGTTGAGCTTCCCCTTTTTGCAACAGCAATGTCTAATTTATATTCCATTTTATATGTAAAATATATATATTTATATATATATATTTTCGTAGCAAAATTAAAGTTATAAAATTAATAAAGTGTTGGCAAAAAGTAATATATATATATATATAAACGATGTTAAAGGTACTATTTCTAAAATAAACAAGTTTCACGAACCAGTTGTCATTCTAATAAACTACCTAAATGAGAAGTAATCATTAAAAATGTCGATAAGAGTCGATAAAGTTGCTAATACGTATTTTTCAGAGCGTGAAATGAAATTTTAACTTTTATTTTAAATCATTATCGGTAAGAATGGATTCTTTATTTTCTATTTTTTCAGAACTAGAACTTTTTCTCTTGCAACTTTTCAGGTACAGATTTCACAGAAAGGTACTTTAAAAGTCTCAACTCCTGATTTTTAATTCCGATCTTAAACTTTGTAACTGTTACTGAAGTATTGGACTGTGAAGCTGAATATCGACATTAACTACTTATAACGGAACTGTATTCTTCCAGCACGAAGCTCCGCTAGTCATGATTCAGTAAAAAAACTTAGTTGAGTAAATAAATAGATGAACCATTATAGGTTAAACTTCTAGCAGTGCTTAATGTCATGGTGCCTATGATTTTATTAAAAATGTACGCAGCTTAAAACTATTCAACAAAATAAAACAGAGAAAGTTAAAACAAGCTTGCTTCAACATTAATAAAGTGGTTGTAAAACATACCGAGGGCATGGTAAACAATTAAGATTATGATGAATTACATCCACATTTCAGGCGTGTCCGTAGTTTCTTGTGGAATTATTTTCAAGATTAAAAACAAGTAAACAGTTACAGAGAATAGTTGAACCAACGGAGGAAAAAGAGGGGAAATTTTCTCTTCCAAAATAACCATTAAGGGTGAAAAATACGTCTGTTTAAAATAAACTTATTAGCACAAATATTCATGAATAGTTGTTGATGAACTATCATACTATAAGATTAATTGATTAAAAAATTAACTAACATTGTGAGAAATCATAGTAAATTAAATAACCTTGTGAGTAATAATAATACGTTTTGATTACATCTATAATTTTCATTACATAATATAATGTAGTTATTTTTCTAAATAAAAGCTACACTTTAAGATGATGATGAAGAAATCAGATATAAAAAAAATATGTATATATCAACATCTACAATAGAAATATATCACTAAACAATATATCACTAGGGACAGGGGTGTTGGTTAGGAATTCTATCTTATGATTATATTAGCGTTTTTTTTTCTGTTTTTTTTTTATGACTGGCTGCCTTTTGCAACTTACTTGATCAGTTCAAGGTGAATGGGTGAGGCCTGCAATTCAAAGAAATATCAGCTTGTTCTTTCTAAAAATATATAACGGTATATTAATATGACACTTCGGAATAAAGCTGTACCGTTTATCCGAATTTTATTCTTTTTATATTAGATTTAATCAGTAGTCAAAATTTTATTTTAATATCCGTGAATACAATAAATCTTTATAACTTTCTTAAGTGTATGTGAAAAGAAAATATAAATAACTATTTATAGGAATTGAAATAGCTTTTACTTGATGAATTGAGTTGACAAATTTCAAATCATTCACGGGCGGACCTACGAGGGTAGGGGGAAATGGAGGTACTTCGGGCTGAAGTCCCTCCCCTCCAAATAATAAAATATAACTATGTCTTACGAAAAAAAAAATTAATAATTAAATCTAAAAGTTTTATTTTTTGTGAAATTACATTTAATATTATTTAAAGAATCCACCTAAGTTTTATTATTTTCTTCCTAAGTAATAATCGTTATATATTTTTTGGAAAAAAGAAATCTTTCGGGTTGAAGCACCCCCAACATTAAATTTTGGATTCGCTATTGCAATCACTTATCCAAACCCCTAATCCTTTTCAAATAAATTAACCTGATTGCGATGCCTAGATGTCTTATAGTCAAAGAAATTGAAACACAAGATAGCCTTTTTTTTTGTTAATATTTTTTTTAAACTGAGAAATTTACTAAAACTAATAACTGTGTTTTTCAGTTTGATGATGAAAGAAATCTGAATGAACAAATAGGTATAACCTCAAAAAAAAAAAAATTGAAAATCCTCTTCGACTTTTTTTTTATCTTCCTTTCTCCTGCCTTATTTTTCTACTAACGTCAGCCACTGATCATTCGGATTAAAAAAACTGGACATTCAATAACATTTAATTAACTAGGAGAAAATACTTTTAAAAAAAATTTAATTATACTAACCTCAATAATTAACTTTTTGTAAAAGAATTTCTTTATATCAGTGCTCCCAGTAAATATTTAGATATGAACTTTAGTAATAACAGTTTAGTCCATTACTGGTTTGCAAATGCTCCAGTTTCATAATTTATAAAATATGTTATATACACAAAGCTGATATTTTGACCTCCCAACCTCAAAATCTCAAAGAAATTGGACTAGCTTAGCAAAGTTGGCTAAACCATTGAAATGAAGCGAAGTTTATAAAATCCCCAAGGTAGTAGCTCCAAAATTCAATAAGTGAGTTTACTTTGCTTTGGCTGCTATGATAGCTGTGCGTGGTATAGATCCCTTTTTATCGAATTATTAACACCCGCCTGAAACTTTGTAAATAGTTTCATCTCATCGTAAACTACAACTATTATATTTACCAAAACTCCTGGAATTGGGGCTTTTTCAATCTGGAGGGGGCCAAACTTTGTCTATTTAATTAGATACTAAATACTCGCAAATACCCATTTGCTTTCTACTTGGATCGTAAGATAAATTGTTCACATAATCGATAAAAAGGGTGGCCTACAAAAATATTGGGCAGTTTTCTCTATATAACCTCGTTATTTTGAAAATTTGGGAGTGTAGGTCACGCCAAACGGCTCAATATTTTTGAAGACCACCTTTTTTCTCGACTTTTTGATCAAATTATCTTACGATTCAAGTAGAAATCAAATGTCTATTTACCAGCTTCTTGTACCTAATTAAATAGACAAAGTTTGGTCCCCTCTAGATTAAAAACGCCCCAATTCAAAGAGTTTTCGTAAATAAAATAGTTGTAGGTTACGATGAGATGAAACTATTTACGAAGTTTCAGTCGGATGTTAATAATTCGATAAAAAAGGGGCTTTACCACGGACTATAGCTTAATCAAGTGAAATTTTCCTGGATATTGGTTAATATCTTACAGGAAATCAATTATAGATACCGAAAATGGTGAAAAAACATTATGAAATCTTCAGTTGCATAGAGAAATTTGAATATCAATGCGAAAAAAACGTGTTTTGCTTGGAAAAAACATTTTAAAAAATAGCTCGACTCCTTGAAATAGGTGTGATGTGCGCACAACTCCTTTTTTGATTAATTATTCCTGCTTTCTTTGAATTGAAAGCTTTTGGTAATTATCAAACTATGAAACTGTTAAACTATATAATACAACATTGGTACAATGATAACAGTGAAAATTTCACCAACTTTTGAGAAAATCACTTGATAAACATACTCACGAATTTTACTTAGTATTAATTATACAAACGTTAACATTGGTTCCTCGTGCTTGTGTGACAAACAATAATTTATTGTGCTAATTGCAAATCGCCTAGCATCCAATCCACGCTCTTCTTAGAACAAGGAAGAGTTCTGATCTGTTAGGCACAACATTCATGTAACAAGGAATGTTCTGCAGGAAACGACTGTCTAGGAGGTGAAATAATCTTTGGCAGCAACCGATATAATCTCATCCAAGTTTTAAATAGATCTGTTACTGACTTATAAAACTTCTTGTTTTTTTAATGTTTATTCTAAATGATTCCTCAGAAATCAACGGCGATCGAAGCTAAGAAGGTGAAAATTTGATAATTTAATAGCCTCCTATTTATTTTGAATCTAAACAGAATACAAGTTTTGGTTTTAATTATGACAATTCTGGAAAAACGGTGACTAAATTAACTTTTGAATGACTGAAGACGAATAATTTCAAAATTTTCATCTTAAGCAATTATTGGTTTCAAAATTAATACACGGCTACGAGAAAGATGTTTCGAGATATTTTAAGATTCTTTTTTATCTCTCACTCTCGTAATTGGGCAGTGAAAGTTCAGGCCATGACCTAGTATGGAGTCGGGACAGTGTTGTTGAGCGCTATTAAATTTTCAATATGTCTCTGGGAAAACTTTTATGAGGTTTGGAAAATGCATTTGCGGACACCGTAAACAAAATTAAAAAAAAAAAAAAATCGAAGCCAGTTAAATTAGATTACATACTCTATTTCGCTATAAGTGCAGTAAAAGAAAGACACAAAGACGAAAATATTCTGTACAAAAACTGCAGGGACTGTTACCCAAACCGTACAGAGGAGAGTTGCTATGTGAAGCTATTGAGGCAGCAGCGGAACCAGCATTTGCTCCGGCTGAATAAAGGCGTCTTGTGGGAATGTAACACCTTCCCACTGGAGCCTTTTACGTAAGGCGAATCACTCAACAGCAATGCATTGAAACGTTTCTATATAGCTTAGAGTGAATTCTCTCGAATTCCATTCGCTTAATAACCTATACAAATTTAATTCAACTAAAAAACTATACATACTATAAGACCTTTTGATGAAATATGGAAGACTCAATTAGTGAACTAAAATAAATCTTTGAACAGTGCGAAGATCCGTTTCATGAATTTAGAAGTCCGATACGAACCTTGAACAACGGCCAAGCACTTGATGAAACTTTTTTTTTTCTATCTCTCTCATCGGCAGAGGGCACGTTTTGATACCACCCTTTGAATAGCAATGCCATTACAATAGCTATGGGTGTGCAATGTTTGATAAGTCACTGTTAGGGTAATATTAATCCGTTATTTATAACTGCATGATGTGAGGCTCTGGAATCATTGGCAAATAAAATATAAATTGTTAATCCCAAACTAGAGCTTGATAATTTTTTAATACTTGATTCTTCGTAGAACAGAACTAATTAAACTTATAAAAAAAAAAAAAAATATATATATATATATATATATATATATATATATATATATATACATTAAAACCGTAACATGGACTAATAATGAGTACGAAAAACAACTATTCGCCAACATAACATTTATGTAGGTGGGAATCATTTGTAGCATTGTACACTGAATGAAAATCGTTTTACTGAATCATTAGAAATACGTTTCTCAATAATTATTGATTATTATTTATCAATTGTTGATCACTAATTATAGCTAAAATAAAAAATAAATGATTTCTGTTTTCATTAATAAAATTTCAGATTAAAATAAAGTCTAAAACAAAATTAAATATAACCAACATTAAAAGTTAATGCTTGTCACTTTTCCAATATAACTTAGGAAACAAGATTTTAGCAACGAAAAAAAATTTAATTTGTTAATAAATGCTTAACGGAATGAAGAAATGACGACTTTAATGATTTCAAAGTTAAAAAATTACAGTATGTTTAGGTGATTTTATTTTTTATTGTACGTAGTTTTTTATTATAATTTAGTTATTATTTTACTTTTGTTAATTTTATATTTTCTGTATATGTGGTGTGAATGTGTTCATATATCACAATAATTATCGTCCACGTGACAGATTATTTTTCTAAATAAATAAACAAAAAAAAAAACCAAAAAAACAATTACAGTAAAAAAATCAAGGAAACAACAGTTATCTCAATAAACTATACCCCAGAGACATATTCAATCCACTAAAACTTAAATGAACTTCCTCACTTTATAAGGGTAAGCACATTAATTATTTTTTCTATATCTAAAGAAAATTATTTAAGCGAACTATGAATACCTTTCGTTTTATTTATTTTTTCTAATTTGAGAATTGTAAAGCTCATTGTCGCATGACGTGTTAACAAGTTTTAATATTATTAAATAATACAATATAGCATTGTAGGTATCATTTAATAACCGCGTTCCATTGGAATTTTATGGATTGAGATTCAGTTTTTAATTCATGTCCGACCACTCTGAATAAACCATTCTAATTTAAAATTCAACTAATGTTGCATAAATTAAAAATAAAGAGCTTTTAATACTTTTTCCGTTTTCGATTTAAAAATAGCTTCGATTTGGGACACCAACAATTAATTTACGCCTCTAAGCAATCGCTCAAAAATGAAGCAATCCTACAAAAAAGAAATAACTAATATCTGAAATATGAAAAAAAAAACTATACAAAAATATTAGGCATCAATAAAAGCTCGTATTTTAAATAGCATTGTTCTAGCTTTGGTTTATACTTTATAACCATGGAAAATCGAAAAAATAAATTGCAGCTAACGGAATATTAAAATTATTTCAGAGGATGATTATAATATTAATAATAAACTACGTCCATTATTAGATAATAAAAGGTTCGTTGATGAATAAAATTTCATCTTACAACTTTCATTTACGATGCTCCGCCTGTCGGCTTTATTTCTTCGAAAGCTCACAAGATGCTGCAACAGTTTCAAAATGGAATTCAAATGAAACATTTCAAGAACACTCGCTCTTCTTCGGAAGGAGAAAGCAGGCTCTACAAAACTATGTAAAACAGAATGCACCTGGAAACCTTAAAAACATTATTTGATAAAATACAAAGTTACGATTTTTTTTATTATTATTTATTTATGATATTTACAACTGTATAAAGAAAAAAATACATTAAATGTACAGAAAATAATAGCATGAAAACACTTTTTGAGAAACTAGTCACTGGTAGCACTCTAAAAAATGTATTTACAATAGGAGATCTCGAGACTATCTTCTTTTTAGATCCATCGGAGGGTTATTTTGGATCGAAGATGAAACAATGTTGGAAACGAGAGGGTTAAAATCGTTCTGAAGTTTATTACGGAAGGACAGGTATCTGGATTGGGCCAAATCGGAAACATGAGAAACATGATTTAATTAGTGGCAAAGTAAGGTGCATTGAGGATTTTACGAAGGATTTTGGATTGTAAGAATTGGATACGTGAGGAATTCGATGGCTTTTTGGAGACCCAAATCTCAATTCCATATGTCCAAATAGGTCTTATTGTAGTCATGTATATGAGTCTTTTGTAATTAATTGAAAACTTGGAGCGTTTGTCTAGTAAGTTCTAGAGTAGTCGGAAACGTCGAGCGGTTTCTTGTCGTATCAGTCTGATATGAGGATTCCAAGTTAGACGTTTGTCCAAGTGGAGTCAAAGGTATCGGATTTGTTCAACAGGAATAAGTGAGGTATTAAAGTAAGAAACTTACATGGAATATAAAAACCAAATTTAAAAAAAAAACAAGAAACCCAGAATTCCAGAAAAAACAAGAAAATACAGATCTCCACTCAACTTACAAAATAAGCGACTAATCTATCCACCATAATACGACCTATTTACAGAACTGTGGGGTTCCGCAAAACTCGTCCACACAGACCAAAATACTTCGAAAAATCGTAAATGCACTCTGGTATATTTCAAATGACACTATACACAGCGACATGAACATTCCAACACTAAAAACCTACATACATAACAAATACACCACATTTCATACTTCATCTATTAATCACCCTAATCCACTTGTCCTCTCCGTTCTTCCTCCCTGCTACCAGGGGAGCCTTAAAGAAAACTAAATAGACAGTCGGGATTTGTTCACTATATGAATAAATTTTCAAGAAATAGCACAGAAAACGAACGACAGCACATTTGCTAGATACGTTCAAACGCAATTGCAAGTATAGTATAAAATAAATAAACAATAAATATAATAAAACGAGTCTTGACGTTTAATTCGTTCCAAAAGAGACCCTATTCAAGTTTCAATGTTTTTAAATTACCATTAAAGTAATTAACGATTTTCGAAAATGTTTGCTACAAATGAAGATTTTTAAATTTGTTTTTTTTTATAATATTAGTTTAGATATAACAATTGGAATTGATAAAATATTTGTTTGCGTTTTCTGAAGAGTTGTCAATGACAATTAGTAATCTTTGGTATAAACCACTCATTTGTGCTAATATAGATAACTGTTTCTGCCAAGTTTTACATTTAATGTTCATTCTTGTGACTTCCTTACACCGGTTTCGACTTCCTCATAATTAGTTCCCATCTCAAATATATGTTTTTGTAAATAGGAAATGGGTTTGTTATGACAAAGGTGCTAATGTAAGTCCAACCTTATAGAACAAGGTTATTAGACACTCCCTCTCCAGACTTCCTGGCAACGCCCTTCCTCTTCCTCTGGACAGAGATCGGTACTGGTTGGTTGGGCAGGCACCCATCGGAACTATGTGCGGTTAAGGCTAATCAACCAAGTCGTTAATGGGAATATTAGATCGAAAGGTCGCAGGATGATTACCTGTTAATTTCTTGTAACAACGTAGGAAGGAGTTACTTTGGAACAAAGGTTGGATTGACTACATCAACTGCCAATGGTAATTTGCCATAAATAATCTGGGCCGTGTTTCTCCATGGTGAATAAGCGCAGCTTGCTCACGTAGGTCGTTCTTGCATCGTTAGAGTAGTTGATCAAGTAGTTTTGCCCAAATTGTTGATTACAGTTGTCATGCCTGATTTGATAGCTAAATCAACAATCATTTTCCCATCGACTGACGTCTCATTTTATTGTGCATGTCTACACTTAAACAAATAAAACATTTAAATTTATTCGAGTAATATGTGACCGAAATTGGCATACCTTACTACTTTTAATGCCATCTTTGAATTATTCTTAACTAGCTGAGTTCTTTATAAATTATAACACAACGGAAGTGAAAGTGGTTAATTATTTCGCAATAATTTCATCAAATGAAACACAAATGTAAGCAATGTTAAGTAATATAACAACATTTCTTTATGTATTATAATAACAATTAATATTATAACATATAATATAACTAACATAATATACTATATAATACACTAATATAATATAATATAATAACATTTACAACAAGAGCAAATTTGATGAAAGAGTTATAATAATAATAGCTATTTATTTTCTTCTCCCCTTATTTTATTTTTTATTATTATTGCCGTTTTATTTATTTATTTTTTTCAATCATAGCTACCAACTAATTATTTTAATAATAATATTTTTATGAATAAGGCGCTGATGACCTAGATGTATTGCGACTATAACATCAAAACAACCAACCAACCAACTTAATTAATATAACGAACATAGTTGCTTCAAAATTATGATAATTTTAAAAACACTTAAAATGTTTTTTTTTTTCTTATAGAAGTTGTTGCAATTATGAACAAGAAAAAATATGACGCTACCTAAGCTGAACTTCAAAATCTAAATTATCTGAATGATTAATATATATATATATATATATATATATATATATTTAGATTTATATCCACACCGTAGACAAAACTGCTCACCACTGGTTTTATGCTGGGACTACCATGAAACATCATCTAAAACGAATCACATTTTAAACTATTATGCGTTCTTCAGCCAGAATAGCTTCATTACTACTTACTGATTTTTATTTGTAATAGATATTTCATAGGAATAATTAGAAACTGTAAAAGCTTTAGTGTTTAAATTACATAACATGTAATTCAAACACTAAAGATTTTACAGCTCCTTGCTATTTCTATAAAATATATATTACAAATAAAAAATCAATAGGTAGTAATAAAGCTATCCTGGATGAACAACTAATACAAATTACATTTATAAGGAAATTATATATGTATTTTAAATTAAATTTTATATTAAAAGTAACATTCTGTATCGTGGTACAAGATAAAAAATAAGACGTCTATTTTCAATCAAATGCGAGACGTCCATTAAGATTAAACGCAGTGCCAAAAAAACGAAACCCACCAAAATGAAAAATTATAATAACGATAACTACTGAAATTGTAGAGTAAAAATGATAATAATGAAAAATGATTAAGTATGGTGTAGGTTTAGTGCATTACTATACTGATAATTTTAATGCTACCTTTCAACAAACCGTCTGAGTTCCTTATAAATTACATTACAATTGTAACAGTAACGTTTAATGGATTCCCAATAATTACATTAAATGAAACATTAACATGAAAAATGTAATTAATATAAATCGTTTCCATAATACATTTTGAAAACACTTTTTTTCGTAGAAGTGGTTCAAAAGGTGTCCTATGCAATACTTGTACAAGTTTCTAATTGAAGACCAAGGAAAGGGGGTGGGGATCTACGATGAAAATTACTAATACTGACCCGCAATACAGCAGTGTCATGCATGACGATAATAAATAATAGCTTTCAAAGGAAGACCACATTAAAAAAAATCAGGCAGCTTAATATAATTGTCACAGCTTGCATAAGAAGATATTGGAAAATCCAATATACTTTTTTGAAAGCCTTATTTGGGGAGTTGCATTGTGTACGTAGCTATTTTACGCCCTTATTAACAGCGAGATCAAGCAGCAAATTGCAGATACTTTTTATATAAAGAAGAAAACCTCGATCGAAACAAGTGTAATGAAGGCAAAATAATTTCGTACCTAGGTTAAAACCCGTCAGAAGAAAACGGAACGTGATTTTAAGGATCTGTGGCAAACAATAAATCCAAAAAAAAACAACAACAGAACACAGAAAGAGATGAAATGGTCAAGTGGAGTTTCCCCGATTACGATGGATGTCCCGTGAAAGGCTATTGAAACGTTGGCAGATCTAACGAGCAAGAAAGCAGAATCGAGACCGTAACCCAACAACCCTCGGGAAAATGGCACTGAAACCACCGGTTGATGTAACTCCGTGTTTCCCCTCCGTGGAAAGCCTTTATGATCGGCCAAGTCCAGGGTAACGGCCATCAAGAGGATATTGAAACCATGAGTTGCACTTCTAGTTCACTGTACGCTGCGGAACTGCATTCGGGTTAACTGTATCCGGAAAACATGGAACCGTTAAAACATTATTACTGGCAGGGATTGAAATGGGCATGGAAGGTGAGGGGGATAGTACACGAACTAATATTATACTGATAGAAATGCGCTTGAAGATCAGGTCAACTGATAGCTTTGACTTGATTAAGAAATTTGGATTACATAGGAGAATGTAAACATGAAAAGATTCCTTTTTTATAGCATCCTTTATTTCAATTAAATAAAATATAATGAATATAACAGTCTTGTCCTAATAGAATTCTAGCGTATTCTAGAAATTTCTAGAACTAATTTCGTTTAAAATTGGAATAAAAAATATTTGAACTCCAATGCGACTATTGGAGGCAACAATTCTATTCAACAACTATTTCAGCATTAAAAAGAAGGAAAAAAAGCTTTAACGGAGAAGTGAAAAAATGTAGTGTACCACTACACCCGTAGAAGGCTTTGTAAGGGATGATTTGAACGTGATCACGCTTAACTACCAGGTTTTTCCTCTTAACTAATTTTTAATTAAAAATACCTACTGTATTGAGGCTGAGTGTGCCCCAGAAGAGTCTCCTGACTTCAGGATATCCTAAGCTAGAAGTTTTGCAAAATTTGAATTATTTCCCAAATTAATATGAATCGATAAAGATCTTTGAATCTTATTTATTCTTAATCACTTAGATATACCTATTATGTCCTTCACTAGCGGATCCAGGATTTAATTTTGGGGGGGCTTCAGCCCGAAACCTTCTTTTTTCATAAAAATAACGATAATTACTTTGGAAAAACAGAAAGAAACTAACTACCTATATGAAATGGTGTTTAAGGGATTCGTTAAGTCCTTTTAAATGTAATTACACGAACAATAATACTTTAAGAGGTATTTTTTAAATTTTTTTTTCCATAAAACATGGTTGTATTTTTCCATTTTGGGGGGGGGCTTCAGCCCGAAAGCCCCCCCCCCCCGTAGATCCGCCCGTGATGTCCTTAATTGTGACAGCTTGTAATATTACTGAATAAATAAAAAAAAAAAGAAATACCTATAAAATAAAGAAGATTTCGGAGACGTATTCACGGACAGGTTTCGGTTTTAAAACAGTTAATTTTACTCAGAACATACATAAATAAGTATTACGTAACATACATCAACATTTCTCCTATATAAAAATACGGAAGAATCCGGAAAAGCAGTTCAATAACATTGTTTATTGTATCATTTAATAACGTAAAAAAGTGTCATGAATTTTTTATGTTATGCCCAATATAGACAGTTTCTGATTCCATCCCCGATAACAACCCAGCCAGACTTGGAAATTTATCGACCATTGTTAAATTAATCCATCTGTTTATTAATTAATAAATACATTAAATTAATCCAAATTATGGACAATACTCTAATCGTAAATAATAATTATAGATAAATTACGGATGATTAGCACCACAATTCTAAAAGAAAAGGCGGCTCTAAAAGAATTGTGAGCAAATTGATCATGGATTATAATCATGCATTAACAAAAGAAACTACGAATATATGATAAATTTTACCATAATTAATTCACGTAAATATTTTGTAAAATACTTTAATAGTCAGCCAAAAAAAAAAATTAAAATAGTCAAACTAATCTTCATGTAAAAATACTGAGTATGTTTTTCACACTTTAGGCGAGTCAAAATTCTAGAACCGACATCCTAGTTAACCAATTGTAATCATTCATTAAACGAACATATTGGCAATTACAGATATAGAAATGGTAATTGAATTTCGATGTTGAAAGTTTATAAAATGCCAAGGAACTTGAAAATAAATAAATATGAAAAATTATCTTGAAGATGCAGCAAGGTGCAGAAAATCCAGCAGAGTGAAGTGAAGATTTTAAGAGTTATAGTTCATCTTATAAATAAACAGTAATTCTAATGTGGTGCATACAAAGACCTTTATATTGAAACTTAAATAGATACATAAGACGCAATAAACGAAAAGGAAATTTACCAAGCAAAGAAACAGAAAGGAGACCTTTATAAATGACAGAAAATATCCTTCTGTAGGCGGGAATACACTCCACACTTTCACTGTTGAAGGTTACCGGGCCGATAGTAGAATAACCTCATGCCACCTTAAACCGAGGTTATTAAAACTACTTATTGTATTTCATGGTGAATTTATTGGCAAAATATTTGCTACCATTATTATTATTTTTTTAAATATATTATATTTATTTGCTCATGTCTAAATATTAACTAACAGACAGTAGTAATTGCCAGCATAGAAATTACAATGACGTCTGAAGAAAAATAGTATCAAGCGAAAACTTTTAACTGAATAAATAAAAATTACAGATGTACAGCTATCATCCACATCGTTTTCTATTTCCTTTTAGTGTTCTCTTGTTTTCGAAGTTAACATTAGTGTATAAATGTACCCATGAAATATGAGTTTTATTTGGATGATTTAAATTTGATATGGCAATGATATAAACATGAATGAAGGACGTAGTATCTTCAAATGAATAAAGAATCGTATTTTTGTTCCTCTAGGAAAACGGGAATATCTAATTAATTGAAAATGGTATTCTATTTAAAAATATGATGGATTACCAATGTTTGCTAAATGTAATCAAGTTACGTAAATATAAGTTAAAGTCTTCCCAATCAATGTAGGAATCGCTGATTACTCAGCTCTCTCAAGCCTATCAAAGTCTTACCATTGGATTTCTCGCATATTCACATTTTAAAGAGGTGTAAGTAAAGAAAAAAGTTTAAAATAAAAATATATTTGACAAACATGGCTAAAGATTAATTTCTTGACCCTCATGAGTTACGCGCAATGTGATTAATTCAGAGAGCTTTTTCTGCACATTATGAAGAAGTTGGTAATTCACAGCTCTAAACCTTCTCGATGACCAAATAACAGCTGTGGGGTCATCAATTTCTTCAGAGTATGCAGAAGACTCATAATTCACATAACGCATAAGGATCATTTTCAATTTAACAAGTTATTTTCCTGAAGAATATGTTTAAAAAGCAGATTTTTGTCGCTCTATTACATGTTATCCCCTTTATCTTTTAAAATGACAGATTAGAATTTTATAGAACGCAGCCAACCCAACAGGAGAAACTTCGTTGGTAATTAATAATAAAAAACATAAAATTACACAATTAACTTATGTTGTGACTTGTATGTTTTATTTTATATCTCTTTAAAGTATAAATAAATACGTTTTCATATATTCAAATATATACCTAAGGATAAGAGCAAATTAAAATTTTTAAAAATTAATTTTCATAAATAATTATTATATTTGTTGTTTTTCTATCCCATGCCTGTTTCAAAAGAACATATTTTCATCATTAAGAAATCAAAGTTTAATGAAATAGACAGATATTTAAAAACAGAAATGAATAGTGAGAAAAATACACGTAAAATACTTCCATTTAAATCATCTGAACCAGAGTCCACTACTAACACACTGAGAGAATCATTAGTTCAATTTTGAGTCCTGGAAGAGTTTTATCTAAACAGCTTCATTGCTGATAAAGCATACAGCCTCAAATTGAAAGTAATCATGGGCCTAAGGCTTCATCTCAAAGGCTACCTAGGAATTCCATTGCCTTCGATCGTTAGGTCACTCATAAGTGCATTCTTCTGGTTAGGAAGAAAGCTATTTGACAGACTATCAATTTATAAACTAATCATTTGAGTTCGATGATGACACGATGAAGGTATGTTTGGATTGATATATTTATAAAAACTATTTCATATTGGATTCGGACCTTCCAAGTCGACGAAGCACACATACACTAGGAAGTGAAGACACTCGTGAGTGAAAGGAAGCTGGTGGTCCGTACCGCTAGGTTACGTGTCTATTGTCGTTCTTGTGTCAATCACCAACGGCTAAGTCTTTTTTGCTGTTGAATACTTCTGAACAAGTTGGAGAAGCTTCGAAACCAAAATGTTGACCACACTTATTTCTAGTGTGAAAAAGTGCTTTGTTTGATGTCCAATACTACTAGAAAAACTTAGTCGTTAAGCAAACGGAAACTTCGGAGGTAAAAAAACAAATTGAGGATAATAAATTTAATTAATAAAATACAATAGAAGAACCTTTAAAGAAAACGTGTTTTTCCCAAAAGCCTCTTAACAGCATTACATGGTTGGATAACAGGCCACACTTGAATGACTGTCCTGTTGGAAAAGATGTGTTCAGTTTTTGCAGTCATTTTTTTGTATTATTTAGACATCAAGCCGATACAATAGATGTTGATTGTATAAGGCGTGACAGGGCTGCTTTATTGTATTGTGAACCATATTGAACAAAGTGTATTATATTCTTTTTTATGAATGAAAATCCAACTATAATGGTTTCCTTAGGAAACATGCCTCCAATTTATATAATTCTAGAAAGTATTCATCAAGTTTATAAAAACATATTTTAGCAAATGTAAATAAATATATATATTTTTTTTAATGTTTCAGGTGTGGCTGAAGGAGCGAGAAAACCAACGCCTCCACCAAAACCTAAATCTGGTGGCGATCTAACTGATGAGTGTCCTGAAAGTAATGGTTTCTTCGCTGACGGTTTCCAATGCGATAAATACTATGAATGCCGAGACGGAGTCATCGAAGAGAAGTTGTGTCCTGATGGGATGGTCTTCAATGACTACAGTCCTCAAGTGGAAAAGTGTGACTTGCCATTCAATATAGACTGCTCAGAAAGACCCGAACGTCGTGAGTTTTATTTTTAAATTTGTTTAACAATATTTTTTGTAACTTGATATAAACAAGTTATTTTATCTCATTTATTGAACTAAGCATCAGTCTGAACGATCCTAGAACCTCACCGAACGCGCAGATATAGCTAATATATCTCTTTTTAACTGTCTACATTGTCTACACTTATAGATTTATTCAGACGATGTTTGCTAGAAAAAGTGTCCTGATAGAACAAGTTAAACGGTTAAATCAAAGAAGTTCAAACAAGATGTACGAAAGGGTTGTGTTAAAAAGAATTTTTTTAAAAATTATTTCTTAATGATATTTACAACTATATTAAAGAAATACATTTAGTAAATTTGAACATACGGATATAATGACGTGAAAACACTTGTTGAGTAACTTCCCAATGGTAGCACTCTAATGATATGTCTACATTAGTTGATCACGGGGCCATCTTCTTTTCAGACGCCCCGAAGGATTATCAGGAATTGAAGAGGAAGCAAGGTTAGAAACGAGAGGATTGGGATGATTCTAAAGTTTATTATGGAATGATAGGTATCTGGATTGGACCAGACCTGAAACATAAGAAACATTAATGTCATTATGGATGATATTATTTGTAACAAAGTAGCATTGAGGATTTTACGAAGGATTTTAGATTGTTAGGATTGGATAAGAGAAGGATTCGATGGTTTAGTGAAGCCCCATAGTTCAACTCCGTTTGACTTTTACATCCAAATAGGCCTTATTATAGTCATGTATATGAATATTTTGTAATTAATTGGAAATTTAGAGCGTTTGTCTAGTAAGTGCTGAAGTAATCGGAAATGTCAAGCGGTTTCTTGTCGTTTCAGTCAGGTATAAAAAGAAAATAGAATTTATTATGTGTCAGTACTAATAGTTTTTATATGACACAAGGAACACTACGCGGTAATAAATGGGTGATTACTTTAAATGGAATAGTTGATTAAGTAATGAAAGTAACGAATGGTTTACTGCAAATTTCAAGACAGAATTTGAGGGCCCAAACCTCAAAAAACAGGTAAGAATGAATAATGGAGGAAGCCTAAATAAATATATTTAAAAATGACGAGAAGACTACGTCTTCTCAGCTAAATAGATTACAGCTATTTCGCATCTGAAAAATAATGTGAGCTCGGAGTGTGACTGTAACAGGGTATTTAAAGGGGTAGAGACGAAATAAGATAAAATATATACTCTACGAATTTTATTACTATATGACTAATAATTGGTTTAATTGACTGTAGGAGTAAAAATGGACATTTCAAGATAAATTGGTATGATTTTAGATATTTAAAAAATTCATAGAATAATATTCGGTTAAATATAATTTAATATCTAACTGGAGAAAGATTTTTTGGGACATGGAATGGTGCATCAAAACGTCAATGATACTAAATTAACGTAACAGTTGTTGAATAATAAAGAAATAAATGGTAACCTAGTTTGCCATATATTTAATACTATTTAAGTGGCCTGCTCTTCCAAAATAAAAAAATAAAATGTTATTAAAAACTGCATCTCCTAATGTTATCGTTATTCAACAGATTTTACTTTGATTGCCACAATTAGCTCCGTTACGAAAGAGTTATTCTTAAGACACTTATTATCTCATCAAATTATTTACGACTCTGAACTAACAAAGTTTCAGTAGAAATATTCAATGGTTCGCCTTTATAAATAAGGATAAAAAACAACGTCAGAACGGCATTTTCGAAACTTAAGTGTATAAATGAAATGAGGTATCGAAAAAATACATAAATTATCGATTACTACTCGTGGTTCAGGATGTATAACGGAAGTAATTTTCAACCGTACGCTGGAATATTGAAGAAGAAACTCATCACATGCTTTCATGTTCGAGTATCATGTCAATAAATTTCTAATGATGACGAGGCTAAGAAAACAGTTTTCTACTTTTCAGAGAATCGTGTTGAAAGCGTGGCCATTGATTAGCTGTTAACTGCTGAATTGGAAAAGCATCACAATCAACTTTGTTGAAGAGGAGGTCACAATGATGGGCAGTAATAATGTTCAAAATGACCTAAAATAAGAAAGATAGTCCTACAAGGAGATTAAATTCATTTTCCAAAAATGTTTATTACTTTTGAGTGAATGTATAATTTAAAAGAATGTCTTAAACAACATATTCAATTTTCAAGGTTTTATTTATATATACTTTTATTTATTTATTGTTTATACAAGAATTCATAATTATCTGACTCTAACTGATGTCCGTTATTGACGATTTTCTTTATTTTTTATTAAATTACTTTCCATTTTGACTGAAATATTTAGATTATTTCAATGTCCCTGTTTTATTAAAAATAATTCAACAAATCTTTATCCAATTACAAAAACTAGTGATGAAGGGAATAATTTGAAAACTCCGAAATATTGTAAAATTGGAAAAAAATATTTATAAAAATATGCCATTAATTTTAAAAATGGATGAAATAAGATTTCCAAAACTAAATTATTGAAAGTAGACACATATGTGATTGTAGATCTAACAACTGAGTGTCTTCCATCCCAGATTAAATAAGTATATATATAAAACCTTAATTATTCAACAACAAAATTCTTAGATAAAATATTGTCTAGACCAGAAAATAAATGTAGAGGAAATCATGGAGAGGAGGATAGGGTGAATACTATTCAAAGAACTTAAATAACATTATAATAGTACAATGTATAACAAAGATAACTTTTGCTAATTTCCAGAAACACCTAAGCCATCTCCTCACTGCCCTCGCCTGAACGGATATTTTGCTCATGAAGAAGCAGGAGTGTGCGATAAATTTTATTTTTGTGTTGATGGAAAATACAACATGATCACATGTCCATCCGGGCTAGTTTATAATGAAAAAACTGGTATCTGTACTTGGCCCGATGAAGCAAAAAAGAAGGGTTGTTCCAGTCAAGGTATGTGAATTTATTCAAACAAACAATTCTACTTTATTAGCTAATTAAAAGAAATTAAGAACTACCATAAACTATAATGAACTGTATGATAGCATATGGATCTTTCTTAGGATCTAATGGATTTTGGTGAGCTTACTTCATATATACAATTAACAAGGAGAGTGGGATTAAACTCTTAATTTAACATTAGCATGAAACAAATTGTTTTTATTTTATTTTATATATCTTTAGTTAAAAGCATGCAAATTTTAAAGTTTATAGGTATCAAAATTAAAAAGTAAGAAAACAAAATCATAATTAGTATTACAAGAGAATATTTAATTATTTCCAATTCTACCATGGCTGATAGGCAATGTGTTGTATGAAGCAGCAGAAGGTGGATGTAACCAGGGGTGCCCAGAAGGAGGTTTCATGGCGCCTTAATAATTTTTGAGGGAGACATCTTTTGACGGGTTTTTGAATTTTTGAGGAATGCAAATTTCGACAGGGTTATGAATTTTTTGGACAAGAGAAAACATGGAACATACCACAGCAAGTCTAATTGTATATGATGTATGATTTTTCTGATTCTACCTTAGTTTGATTTGTTTTTAAGAAAAGACGAATAATAAAATGTATTGGAAGGAGAGAGGAAGGTAGGTTCTTGCGCCATTTACCTTGGCCATTAACAGATGCCCTCATAAAAAATGCTGCTAGTACAACAATTAAGAATCATACTTTTTCTTGAGCTGTGTACATAGTTTGCTCACCTTTCATTAGGTTTAACTGCCACCTTCTTCTGCCCCTCATATGTCGAGTGGTCTTCCTGGTTCTTTTCTTCCCAAGGAGAAGTGGGTTGGTCTTATTGTTGTTTTTCATCTCCATAGGAAATCCTTAAAGTATGAATAGTTTTTCTCACTAAATAAGAAGTAAATCACTCAGTCATAATATAAAGACCGCTTTTCTTCAGTAGTCTCTGATACTCTGTAACTGAGGCATTGGATATCAATATTATTCCCAAGTTGAAAGAGCTTTACGCAGAAGCCTCCATGCCCACTGAATAGATGGGAGGCCCAGTAATCAGGTTTTAACCATTTCACTGCTAACCAAGAACTGATGAGAAAAATGTTTAGTGAATATAAGCATAAATGGTTCTTTTTTAATTAACATACCTCATTAGGGACAGCTCTTCTTAACTATACTAAATCAACAGGTAATTAGACCTGACACACGAAACATCTTGGAAAAAAAAAATTAAGTTAATATAATATAGCCTGGATATGTACAGACATTGAGTTGAACCTGGGAGGATTCCAGTGAATTACCCATTGGTGGCGTTTGTCTATCACTTCTTTTCTACTGCTTGTTTTAATATCTTAGTCAATGTTTCTCCAGATGTTAATGATTAAGAGTGACCTGAACGAGATTTACTTTTGTGAATCATAATATCCTCTTTAAAACTATATTAATCTGGTCTATGTGAAATCTTGAACCCTTCCACTTATTTCTTTAAATTGCATTTATAATTGTTTTACATTATTGGCAGAAACTTGCATGAATTGCTAAATTCCTAAATATAGTTTGTTAACTATACAAAAATTGCTTAAATTTTGTTAACCTTATAGATCCATACAATGGATTGAATTAATTTAGCTAATTCCTAGAGAATGAGAAAGACTCAACAAAAAGATGATTATATTAATGATGATGGATTGATAGTAAGTAATTGAAGAGAAGTTCGTTGGGGTTTTCAGTCAAAATACATGCATACATACACACATACAGGTATTTTGCTTGAACACCTCAACGAACTTCTCTTCGACAATTATATTTGTTCATAAAATACAGTTAGTGATTAAGATAGACAAATGTGCAGATTTATTGATAGTAGATAAAATAAAAGCACTATCTAATAGGACAAAATTACTTCCTGGAAACATTCAACACATCCGTGTGATTGCTTTCTTTTAGCTTATATGTTGCACAGAAATATGAAAATGGATGTATTTCTAATTCTCTTGCTCATAAAGATTATTTTGATCAATTATTTATCTAGCATTCATGAACATAAATAATTTTAGGAGCATGTATTTGTAATATATGTAAATTTCTCCAATTAACATATTTAAAAATGAATGATTAATTATTATAATTAATTAATCATGATGCAATATTGTATCATTATTTATAAAATTTATATATTAAGTTATAAATTATGGTACAATATTATTAACACATATTAAGTAATTGATTTATCACTGAATTAATAGCGGATGATTTCAATTAAGTTTTCTCAGAACGTAAAAGGTGTTACACATCACCTTCATCCAATTAATTCCTCAATTACAATTAGTTTAATTAATAACATGTATAATTAGTATCTCACTAGCCATGTACAAAAAGCTTTGTTAATGCATTGTTTTTCTATTTTATTTAGCTTACTAGAGTAAACCTCTTTTTTTTATCAATGGCAATAAGTTAATATAATTAATATAAAATAATATTAGCAAGGGCTATATTTTTTGTACTATCAGCACTGAAATTGTTTTTAGACATTCTTGTCGTTATTAAAGGATGGTTTGTATTCTTCTTTATATTTCATAACAACAGCAACTTCTTTAAGTGACTTTTTAAAACTACCATTATGTAAAAGTAATTTCTTACAAACTTAGAACTAAACTATTGAATATTAGGATTCCACAGCAGTTTAGACTAAACATCTATTGCTTAAGAATACCTTTCTAATTTCAATCTTTCCAACATTTGGGTCTGAAACATCTGTTATAGTTGTTGGGTACATCAGTGTTTGTTAAAATAAAACTCAGCATACATTTCTTTCTATTAATCAGCTATCATTCCTACTAAATATAAAATATTTTTGTAATTATGGATATTGATCCTAAAAGGTAATATTTTATATAAAAACAATTATCATGATATTATTACTTAATACTTCCTGCTACAATGAAAAATATTTTTCTTCAAATGTAGTATGATTGTTCTAAAACAATATAGAAAAAAATAACAAAAATAATTTTTTTATCTTTTGAACTAGCATCAACTGTTTTTATTATATATTTAATATTTGCTTGTTTTCATTCTTCGTTCGTTTAAATATATAATAATAATAATAATATTATATTTAAATATTATAACTTTTAAAGTGCTTAGATAAGCCAATAATGACCCTATTGGTTGAAGCACGTAATTTAAAAAAAAAAAAAAAGTGCTTATATGTTTTAAAACTCAGTTAGACAATATTTTACTGCAAGAACATTTTTTATTTTGATTTCTTGTCATCAAGCAGGTATCATCCTCTTCCAGTTTCACAAACAGTTATTTCAATTCCTGTAGAAGCAGTAAAAATATATATATGACATAACCCAACTTTTTTTATTATTATTTTCACTGTATGTATGTATTTTCTTGGGAGTATTAATGATTAAATTTCTGAAAATCATAGTGTTTTGTGACCAAATCATAACTTATTTTGTGGTACCATTACAAATTAAATGTTACCTGGCATAGGAAGTATTAGAATCCACATCTGCCCAAAGCAATCTGCGGAGTAAAATTATAATTTCATTTAACTACAAAAATGTTTTCTTAATTTTTTTTTAAGCTGATTGTTTTTCACTCAATATAGAATGTTTAATTTAAAAAATCACTGTATATTCAATTTTTAAATCATCTATTTTCACTGTATATTTTAAATAT
Source organism: Nezara viridula (assembly GCA_928085145.1). Taxonomy (NCBI): domain Eukaryota; kingdom Metazoa; phylum Arthropoda; class Insecta; order Hemiptera; family Pentatomidae; genus Nezara; species Nezara viridula. The sequence goes on from OV725081.1 coordinate 90,875,739, forward strand.
CCAGGAAAATTATTTTAGGAAACATAATAGTAAAATTAGGCTGGTAATTAGCAATAAGTGTACATAGTAATATGTAGATCAGAAAAATAGATACTATTGTTACTATATCAGTGATATGCAGTTGTAAATAAGCTTACATAGATATAGTACTATTGATATTAAGAAAATAAAGTGTATTGTAGGCCTTCAATAGTAACAATAAATAAAAAATGAATATGTAATTTGTAAATATTGTATCTTTTACTAACAATTTATGTACATATTGGAAACATTAAATTTTGTAATGTATTGTTGTGTGTAAAGCTAGCTGGAAATTGATTAGAAGGAAAATATTGTAAAAATTATGATTTTTGAAAATTATTAATAAATATTTAGATAACATGTATATATCTATTAAAAAAAAAATGTATAACCAAGAAAATATGACTAAAATGTTTTGTAAAATTCAGCACATTAAGTTCAAACCCTGGATAACAATATTATGTGAGTAAATTGCAGTTAATTCACATAATGAATTATTAAAAAGAAAAAGAAATAGAAGACAAATTATATAAATAGATTATTAACATTTTAATGTTCTACATTCTAAATAAAAGTAAATGGTATTAAATTTTTCACAGTTCAAATGGGTTTGAAACTTAATGTGACAACTCAATAAATTATTTTTAATGGAAATTATCAGTTATTTATTACAAGTTCTAAAACTTAAATAAATAAATGCTATATGTATGAAATATGTTAAACTTAGTTATATTATAAATGTTTACCAGGCTCACAAATGCGACAAAAACGCCTTACATTTTGGCCGAAAAAGGAACAAGAAGAATTAGGAAGTCAAGAAGCTAGTAATGAGCAGAAAAAAGGAGACAAAAGTGGGGAAGGAAGTGATGAATATAATGACTATGATGATGTATCCTCCGATAGTAAGAACAAAGATTATGACAATGAAAGCACAAACCCTGATAGCAAAGACTATCATGATGAGGTTTCATATGGGAAGGTGAAAGGTTATGGTGATGTAGGATCACAAAATGGGAACAAGGATTATGGAGAAGAAGACGAATCTACATTTTATGATGATTTTGCAACAAACCCAGAATTTTCCGATTTCGATGTTGATTTTGAAAATTTTGGTGGTTCAAAGGAAAGTGGTGACTTTTACGACCATAAAAGTCTTCAGAGAAGGAGAGATGAACAACTTGATGGCTATATACGTGAGTATGTCGCTCAATTAAACAAGGATCCAGTGAAAGCTTCAGGCCCAATGGATCTCTCCTACTATGAAAAGATTGCAGAGGCTACGGTTGAGAAAGGGCGTATACCATCTATTACACCATGCCATGGAAAAGTGAGATATAATTATTTATTATTAAGTTCCTTTTTGATACTCACAAAAATATTTTTTCTAATAAAAAATGTTACATAATTCAAAAACGAAAAAATAAAAACTTTATTTAATTTGATTTAATTAGTATCACAGAGGAACAGTAATGAAATGAGCACTGCAAAACCAAAACTGCACATAATTTTTCCTTCCTCAGCTTGAATTTACTATAAGGTTTAGTATTTAATTCCATTATAATTATAATTATAAGATAAAAAAAAGATAATTAATAGCATAGAATACATCTATTACATTTGAATATAAATCAGAATTTAAGGTAAGAAGAATATAGAAAAAGAAATAGTACCAGGTAAAATAATAAGTGATCTAAGGTGCTAGGATTGAAATGACTAAACGTTATCTAGATATTAAACATCTAATATAATCTAATATGTTTCCACAAAAGCTAATAATATTAATACATAAACTGCATTTTATACTAAGTTATTAATTATAATTGAGTTAAATTAGTCTTTAGAATAATTTATTTTGACAATAATATAAGTATACAAGCCATAGATTAATCACTTGATTAAATAATTCAAATTATGAACAGATATTTCAATAAATTCAGTATTGAACCACTGAAAGATCCTTGTTTTATGTTTGGTACCAACTTATGTAGCAGTCCGTATCTTTCTTGTACAATAAACAGGAATATCTTATAAAATAATAAAATAGCAGGAGTGATAATATAAAATACAAGTAAAATTTGGAAACATTAAAATAAAAGAAGTTCAATAGTTTAATATACATGTATCTAATAATGATATAAATAAAAATTATTATACAAAGGCTGGAAAACTATAGAAGTCATGAACTTAACACATCTTTTCTCTTTCAAATCCTTTAAACAATCGATATATCATAAATTTAAGATGCTTGACACATATTGTGGAAATATCAGAAAAATTATAAGGAATTTATAATTAAATAAAAGTGAACTAGAAAATTAAAATATTAAATAGCTTTTGAAAAAGTAATTTTCTTTTATATTAGCACATTTTTATTTTTAACAGTATTTTTATGAATGGTATTTTTGAACAGTAAGTAAACAGACACACATTAAACATAATTTAGAGCATATAACTATGTAAAATAGAATATACTGTAAAACCAACTTAAGTTAATGAAAATCAGTTTCAATAGTCTCAATTTACAATTGTAATGTTTACGAATTTTATGATTTAATACATAACAAGTTTGCTAAAAATATCACATGGAAATAATAACTCATAAGTGATTTTAATTGAAAATTGTATTTTATAATTTATCTTTTACCTATTAAATAATGAAAATATTAACCAATGAATAATGTATTAAAAAAATAATGACATATTTTTCTTTTAAATATTCCAGATGTGTTCCAATTTGAATGCCCTAAGGTCGACATGACCCAAGCCCAACAGCATCCCAGATACCCTGACCCCGAGGACTGCCAATTTTTCTATGTATGCATCAATGGAGAGGTTCCCAGAAGGAATGGTTGCAAACGTGGACAAGTCTTTAATGAAGCCACTGGTTCATGTGATTGGCCCAGAAATGTCCCAGAATGGTAAGCCATTTATACAATATTTCTATAAATAGTATTACAACAAGAATTAATTTTAAAATGGTCTCATTGAGTTTTTATGCATAGCTTACGGTCAAAAGACCCATTCACTTTGCAATTCTTCATAACCTACAAATGTCTATGAAGTGGGCCAAAACATCAGTATTCATTTAAATAATTATCATCTAAGATATGATTAATTTTTTGTCACTCTGACCATCTTATCCTTGATTAATAACTACATTATGCAGAATAAATATAAACATTAAATTAAGTATATATTTATGAAATTTAAATATATATATATTTAAAATTATTAAGAAATAAAAACTAGTGTCTCTGTCATTAAAAATCTGAAAAATTTGTAGATCTGGAGCAAAAAAAAAAAAGAAAAGAGATTCCTGGTCAAATATAAGCGAATAGAATACACCTATTTTCTCAAAATTTTATTTATTTGGAATTTTAATAATGCAGAATTCCTTTGAACTACTAAATATAGAATAATTATAGCTGTTACTAATCTCATTATTTAAGATTAATAGTTTATACATATATTTAAAGTTTTTAACATAATTTGTTGGATAAATGTTTAGCCTCGATTGGTACAAGGGAATCCTCACCGATGAAGAACTCTATGCCCTTGAGCATCCTAAGCCAAGGCCAAGGAGTAACAGCACATCGACTAGAGGTCCCCCACAAAGAAAGCAACAAGTTCGTGTCTAATACAGTGTCAACAAACTTTTAATGATGCAACTGTTAGGAATACTGGCAGTCCTTGTAAATTTTTAATTAGTACCATCAATTTTAGTATTCCATTGTTGTAGCCTTTTGTGTGTTTGAGTGTCATTTAGAAATAGTTACTAGTTCTACATATTTATTCACATCCACTATATAGTTTATGACAAATGAAATAAATATGTATGCTGTATACATTATATGTATGGTATATTAAAAAGTAAAAATTTTCAACTATAAATTTAATATAACAATCATGTAAATAAAATAAGCACCTAGCATTTCATTTTATGAAATGATCTTATGCAGATTTTTATTGTCTTTCTCTTATATTATACATATTATGGTGTAAATGTATAATTTACAATAAATATTAAGACTGACTTACTGTACTTTAGCATTTATAGCTCTTTTTTAAGTCAGATTTTGTTTTTCTTATTTGTATCTTTGAATTAGTGCTTTTGCATATAAAGAATTTTAAGAAGTGTCATTTTTTCATCTATTGTGTATGAATTTTAAATACAAACATTCCTAAATATTGCAATCTTATTTTCCCAAAATAAGTTAAATATATTTTTATTTATTAATATATGTAATTTTAATGATCGGTCCATGTATATTATATAATAAAACAAGAGAAATAGGTTAAATTATATCAGATGATTAAGGAATTATTCGTGAATTCAATTTTTACCTCCTGCTTACCAGTGGTGCCAATCCCCAAGGTCGATGGGGCAAGAATATCCCCTCCTCCCAAGATATTTTATTGCTTTCCTCTTCCTCAAAACAGTGCAAGCTAAAGTAGAATTTAAAAAATCTTAGGTCCTACACAATTACATAGACAGTGGTCTGTTACATGTTTTCTCCTTGTTTCTTGGTTTGAAACTTTTCATTCCAAAAATTCATAACCACATCGCAATATGCCACCTCAAAAATACAAAACCCCTGTCAAAATGTGCTCTCCTCAAAAATTTTGATGGCGCAACTTGCGCCATGAAACCTCATTCTGGGCGCTACTGCTGCTTACTAAGTTATTTCTTTACTTATCAATTAATTACTTAGTTAAGGTATAATTAACAAAAACTGGATTCCAATAATTTTTATAAAATTTCTTGATTTAAACTTTCTTTTTACCCAACTAAGCTAAGTAAAATGATGGTTATATGTTTGGGTCATCCAGTAATTATTATATACAATTTTTATTCATTAAGGAATATTCATTTTATTCTTACCTTTGTAAGTATGGGTTCAAACTATAACTTTGGTACTTGTGGACAATTTTGTACTAAAAAAGATTTTATTTGCTGTATCTGAACAATGAGAGTGGTTGTCACTTGTTTATTAATACTTATTGCCCTTACGGGAGTGGGGTGGCTCAGTGGTAAGGCACTGATCTTCTAATGCTCAAGGTACTGGTTTTGAATCACAGCTCATGGCAGGGGAATTATTTATTCTGTTTCATCAGCCGAGGGGCAACCCTGGGATCAGGAGACGCTCCTCGGACACAACCAGCCTCTATAAGGTGGGTATCCTTAATTAAATAGTTAATTAAAGGAGAAAGCCTGGTGTGATCTCAGTAAAATCACATGCTTGCACAACCGTTGACTAAGAAACAGTACTTTCCCTAAATATAGTACAAGACCCTTCATGAGTTTTAGTGTTACAGTTATTTTTTTTTATTATTTTTTTTTTATTGCTCCTTGTAATAAATAATTGACATTTTTGTTTTTAGGAAAAAAGTTGCCAGCAAAGACTGGAATTAGTTGATGTTAAGTTGGAACATCAGATTACTGTGTTTCATAAAATCGAATACAAAGAAGCAAAGCATCCCACCTGAAGCAACCATGTTGTCTTTCTTGCCACTACATTGAGAAAAGCTATAAATTTCTAGGAAGAAACCTCCTTAGACAACAGATGACCAAGAAAATTACTTCCTTACAAAGTACTGAACCCAAGAGCCTTCAGTAGTTGTCATGGTACGGGTTTTCAGGTCCGTTAAAATGTGTCCGTGTAGAAAGTTCAGATATTAAATGGTTTTACCTGATAGAGAGAGGGATAATTTTATACTAGTATGCAGATATACTGCTATAAAAATTCATTGGATAGGTCAAATTAACAAAGATGCAGTAGCTTATAGCCAGAGACTGAAACGTTACCATAAGAACTAAACCTGGTGAAAGAAACAACAGCCCAAATTATTTTAAAATCTTGAAAAAAATTTTGAGTTTTCGAATTCATAGTTGAATTTGTTTAAGTTTGCGTTCTGGTTGCCTAATTAAACAGTCCAGTCAATGAATGATTAAAAAAGGAAATGAATGCACACAATTTTTTACTTTGGGGCTTTATTCGGACTAGTTAGGAGGTAAACATACTAAAAGTCCTCATTCTTAGATGGTGAGCAGATGTGGGGAGCAAGATATGAAGATCGCTTTTTTTTGGTTAATCGCTTTTATATAAGGGAAATCATTCATCGTAGCGATAAAGAGATTCTACTCAAAATTAAAACTGATAAATATTGCAAAAATATTTATTATAATCATTTTTACGTTGTCTCGCATAGTTTCCGAGATACCCGGGCTCAATATTCGCAGTGTTGTGTCTCAATTTTATTATCGATTATTTAGTTATCCTTATCTTTGTTTTATCTTCCTAATTTGTTCAGTTATTATGGTCACAATGCTAAAATGTAATAGTCTATTGTTTCTCTCAATAAATAAGTGTATAAGTAAGCTGCATTTTACTGATTATCCACCAATCTAGACGTAACATTAAGCATTAAATATTCTTCAAGAGTATATATTATTTTACTAACTTCTCTTCAATCGTTCAAAAGTTGGAGCAATTTTAACTTTTTATGATAATCCCGAGATTTTGTCAAAAAGCGTAACCTTCGTATTTATCGTTATTCTACTGCTCTAATTTTTTATATTATTTACGTAAATAAATATAAATAGTATCTAATATATACATATGTAGTTCTTAAATAAATAATATATATTATATTATATATTTTCAGCTACATCTGAGTTCTCTAAAAGTAAATTGTTTGATGTTATTAAATATTATTATGGACCCTCAGAGTCAAGTAGAACTACTTTTATAGCTCCTATAGCACTACAATGACTAAATAAGAAAAAGTACCAATAGAATTATCATATGTGTTATAAGCAGGGTTAACCATAACTGCACCAGTTATGGACAGCGGGCCCAGTGATGGGCAGGTTGGACTTTAAATGAAAAAAATAAGCTTTCTTGTAGATTTAAAGGTTCCAGTTTTTTTCTAGATTGAAGAACAATGCTTTCTATTGACAACTGCATAAACAAAGTTCCCAAAAGAAACTTTTAAAATGTCTATCATTGTTGTTTCTATAGTACTCTTGAGATCAGTGTGTTTCATACCTTGCTATGAACAGTTTTGCTCAGAAGTTGTACATTTATCTTATCTTTATCGTTATCTTTACACTATAATAAAAAATCAGAATTTTTATGAGGCCTATTCATTAATGGTACCAACCTCCTGTTCATTATTAGAACAATTGAAGTTCGGGGTATCCATCACTAGTGCAAAAAAGGTGTTTTTTTTTTTATTGAGATTGTACCTAAATAACTGAATATTTTTTAAATTTTAAAGTGCTAAACAGAAATAGGAGACCCTAGAGATCCTAAACGTCCAACGAAGAAGTTTTGAAGAAGAACTATAATGCATTGGCGGTAAAAGCCAAAAAAGACAAAATTTCCCTTAGCTATGTCCATCACTGTTGCGCTTATCCTACTATATTTCAAATGGTGTAAAAAACGCTTTTTTATTCGGTGAATTTTAAAAAAATTCTTTGGGAAGTACCTCTACCTTGAAATTGATCTATAACTATTAAATCCTAGGTTCACTTCTGAAGCATTGGGTACAGCATAACTTCCTCCTGCAAAGCTATGGAAGCAGGATGGTTCCAAAGTGAATAACGATTTCCACGCTTTTTTTTTTTTTTTAAACGCCTCTTAGAGACTGACTTACGGTCTGCCTGAGCTGCGCTTCTGTTATTATGACGAAACTAAAAAATAGGTAGATGAATGGATTGCCTCAAAAGAAATTTATATTTTTTCAACATGGAATTCGTATGTTATCTGAATGATGGAAGAATGTTGCGGCTAGCGATGGGCAGTACTTTGAATGACCTGCGTCTGACCATGTTTTATAAATACATTTTAATTTTTATTAAAAAAACGGAGAAAACTTATTCACACACAAATAGTTCAAACCAAATAATCAGAAAGACTTTACATAAATAAATCACGACTGAGGCAAATACCAGATGGTTGTGAAGAATCAATAATATATATATATATATATATATATATATATATATATATATATATATATATATATAATATTACAACATTTTTATTAATCAACCTTTATATATTATAACTTAAGATAGTAATTATTTATTTTTTTAATGTAGCACTACAACCCATGAAGGGTCTTGGTTCAGTACTATTTAGGGAAAGCACTGTTTCTTGGTGTACGGTTGTGCAAGGAGATGATTTGACCTAGATCACGCTCAAACGCCAGGTTTATCCCCTTAATTATGAATGTATGAAAACTTTTATTTGTTGTACCAATGATGGGTATTGTTTTTCTACAACTAGTAAACTACTAAAGTAGGCAGAGTTGGAGAAGGCTGGCTCAGGCGACTACAATCTCCAAGATCTGCTGAGCAAACAGTAAAAAAAAAAAAAATTATTGTAACAAACATGAATTAACAAGGATATAACGTTCCATTCTTGATGTTAATACAATGCTAACTTTATAATTATCATAAATTTGGCGATCGCTCTCAGAACAGCCTGGATCAAAGAATGTTACTAAAAGATGATTTTAGTAACGTCTCGTTACTTAATATAATGATGTGTTATTAACTTATTTTGTACAAGTTTTGGAATCGTTTGTATAAAATTAAATAACGAAAATGCTATTCATGTTTTTCTATTACAATGTTAATATTTTGGGAGTGAACGTCCATAGTGAGAAGCCTAATGTTTACAAATGATTAAAAAAATATATTTTTAATCAAAATATTGGATACATTTCCGACGTTCTTTCGTGGTGTTAACAAAATAAAAAAGAATAAAAACCATTGCACAAGGTATGACGTACAAGGGAAAGTACTTTCTACCTATGACCTTAGACGCCTGGGAGCGCCTACCGTATAGCGACCGCAATACAACAGTATTCCCGATTTTTTACTTTAGGGGTTAAATAATGGTATTTCAGAGACTATGCTGAAATATGGTTATGTATGGCTGAATTATGAAAATATTGTAATCTTATAAAAATAAGGCACTAACATAAATAAACATTTATCGAAATATTTCAAACCTTTTGTTTCCATCTGATATTTCTGGGCATATCAACCAAGATAAAATTAATAAAATATTTCTAATTAGAATATTCAAGTTGGGTATTTTTTTATGGTCGTTAAGTTTTCTGTAATTGAAAAAAAAACATGAGAGAATGCATTATAATATTTGTGATTGCACAGCGCAGCTTATATTAAACATTATTTTAGTTTTGCACAATGTCACACTGATTCGGAAGAGTTCGTTAGTTTACAGAAATAAACTAACTTCGAGATAAGTTGTGAGGTACATATTTATTTTTACAAGCAATTCATATTATTAGATTTAGAAAGCTGAAGTATATTTTAAAACATTAAAGGAAATATTAATGATTTGAAAATACATGTAATTGATTTATATATGAAGTTTTTATACAAGTAAATAAAATGTTATTATTATCAGAGCACAAGTGCTTGTTAACTTTCTTCGCCACTAGATTGTGCTGCCAGTCCTGAGTTGGCTTGAGAACTGTTTTTTCTTGTTGTCTGATAATTTAAGTCCGTTATCTCAAACGATATATCTCTATATAACTGTAAATGGCTGGGAGTAACATTAAAAGAATATATTGGTAATTTGTTCTTCCCTTGAGCCCTTAAGGGAATATAGAGTATGGAATTCTGTTGGGAACTACCTAAATCAAGAAAACTTTGTTGAAGTCACGGGCAGATCTACGGGGGAAGAGGGGGGAGGGGAGGAGGCTTTCGGGCTGAAGCCCTCCCCCCCATCCATAAATGGTAAAATATAACCATTTTTTATGGAAAAATATATTAAAAAATTATCTCTTATAGTATTATTGTTCGTGTAATTACATTTTATAGGACTTAAGGAATCACCTATACACCATTTCATATAGATAGTTAGCTTCTTTCTTTTTTTCCAAAGTAATTATCATCATTTTTATGAAAAAAAATCTTTCGGGCTGAAGCCCCCTCCCCAATATTAAATTCTGGGTCCGCTAGTGGTTGAAGGGGAAGAAAGTGAGTTTCAGATGATTTTAAGCAATAAGGCCCTTGTATTAATGCCCTTAGAGACCTCTGGTTTAACTAACTGGCTGAAGCAGATGATAAAATGAAATCGTTAAAAAAAAAAAAATACTCAGATAAATAGAAATTAGACAATAGTTGTCACTGCCAGATCTACGAGAGGGGGGCTTTAGAGCTGAAGTTCCCCCCAAATTGAATGTGTATTTTTTTTTCATTGGCCGACATTTGTTACTTAAACAATCACAATATATTCTATTTTTTATAAAACATAACTATGTCTTCAGAAAAAAATGATTTCCACAAGTATTATTTTTGGTGTAATTACATTTTTAATTGAACATCAATAATCACTTAAACACTATTCCATAGCTTTCGGATTTAAGCCTCCCTCTCTCTCCAAAAAACAAATTAAATCCTGGAACCGCTAATGATCGTTGTAATTATGTACCTAATACAATAATTATGAACCTAACATTATTATTATTATATTTTTATACAGAGAATGGCCAACATGTCTTGAATTTTAAATATAATTTATATAATAATAATTCTGTGTAGCGATAATTATAGTGATAGGTACAGCGTTGATTCTTTATAACAATACAACGCTAGGTAACAGTAAATGGAATGCATGTCCTGGTCGAAGGTCCTTGAACAGTACGACAGACTTAGGTAGCTCTTGTTCTATTTTGAATACCTACTTTTTTGTCTCATTTCAAGAACGGCGCTATGCCTTCAGCCAGCGGTCGCTGAACACAGAAGGACAGCTACTGCGCAGCCTTGACATTTTTCCAAGGGGCATTCCGTCAGCACCACAGTTATATGTCACATTTCATGTAGATTATACTTCGAATTTTCAACTTTCTGGCCTAATTATTGGCATTTCTAGCGAAGAAATGTCAGTAATGGAGGCTAGATAAGATGTGGAATATATTTTTATTCAGAATTTAAATCATTATTATTTCTTAAACTGAGTATCACGATAACTCATAAAGATCTTCATGAAGGGTTCATTACTTCATGAGAAAGAAGTCTTCTTTCACCAACGTTAAAATAGTAATATGGAGTCTTGAAATGGAAAAATATCGATATACCGTACTTTTTAAAATAACATATTAAAAATGTTTGTAATTTTAATATCAATAGTAAAATCTGATAATCGGAAACGTATATATTAAAAAAAAACAATGAAAGAAAATTAAAAAAAAAAAAACTATCAAGAAGAAAATAGTCCGTAAAGACCGCGTTAGTCCTTTTTATCTAATTATTAACATCCGCCTAAACCTTCATAAATAACTTCATCTAATATAGCCCAAACGGCCCAATATTTTTGTAGGCCACATTATTTTTCTTCGATTTTGTTATCACATTATCTTCAATTTGATCATATTAGATTCAAGTGGAAAGCAAATGGTTATTCGTGAGTTTTTAGTACCTAATTAAATGGGCAAAGTTCGACGATCTCCAGATTGAAAACGCCCCCATTCTGAGAATTACTGTAAATAAAATATTTGTAGGTTACGATGAGATGAAGCTATTTACAAAGTTTTAGGCTTCAATCATTAATCGTTAATAATTCGATCCTATCTGGACTTACGGACTTGAACTATGGGGATCAGCAAAATTTTCTAACATCAAACGCATCCAATCCTTCCAATCCAAAGTCCTTCGAACAATAGTCGATGCTCCTTTCTATGTAACCAACAAAACCCTACCCCATGATCTTAATATCCCATTTGTCCTAGATCTTATCCCATCAAAATTCTCCAAATTCCACCAGAACCTTACCCATCATCCAAATCCCTTTGCACAATCTCTATCCAGCACCATATCTCTATCCATATAATCCATATATCTCTATCCATATAATCCTCCAAGGAGGTTAAAACGGCAGTGGCCCCGCGACCTTTTATAGTTTGTAAATATTGGAGTTCTGGCAATGGCCAGATTCTCCACTCACGACATGAGTTTATGTGGCTTAAGCACTCTTGCCCAATCTCCACTGGATTTAGCCCCAGTGACGCGGTTGAGAGAGAAGTGCTGGGATCTCCTGGAGCCTCTGAACTTGGAGGGACAAGTCTGGTTTGGAGTTCTCTCCCCAGATTGTAAAGATTGTATATAGGTATGTATGTGTTCTTTTTATTAATTTATTTTTAGGTTATTTTATTCTTATTTATTGTATATATATTATTTTTCTGTATAATTTATTTTATTTACTGTACATAGAGTGTGAATGTGATCTGTGAACACTATTATAAATGTCCTTGAGACAGATTGTAATATTTTTCAATAAATAAGATTTAAAAAAAAAGAATAATTCGATAAAAAGAGCTTTGCACCACGGACTGTAAGGACATCAAATTGTTAGTCGATATTTTTGTCTTAATAATTACAACATTAGTAGCAGTAGGTGAGTCAGTATTCCCAATCCCAGTTAAGTTACTCACTTTATATTGGATGATAAGCCTTATTATTTTGGTCACGACTTGCACCTCATTTGAAACGTTAAGAGCGACTATGACAAGAGTCGTGGGAATCTATGTCCTCACTGAAAATGAGTTTCTTCAGTTAGTCAGTGAGGAAAATTACCCGCGGTTTAAGGATTTCATAAATGGATGAAAGACGGCGGTGGGACACGCTCACTTCCATATTGGTTCCCGTAGAAGAAGAGGACAAGCCCCAGGAAGACCTCCAGATTCTGGAAGCCAGTCTGAAACTGATAAAAACGAAGGAAGAAAACAGAACAGAAGAACTAGTAGTAGTGTTACTCCTGTGAACTAGTAATAGTGTGTTACTAAGCATTCATGCCTAATAACATAATATTGCAAACACCCCTATCTCCATAGTGGCATAGGAGGGTGGAATATATAAGTAATAGATAATTAAAGTGTTCAAGCACATTTTTTACTTGTACATTTAATAATAGGCTTTTGAAAAATATATGTCTTATAATCCTTAGAATTAATTTAAAGAATAATTTTTTTGATATAAATTTACAGTATTGAATGAAAAAGGTTTTTAAGGTGTTGACACAAGAATTGCTGAAAACCCAAGAAAAAATTTGTGATGGCATTACTTAATAATTGCTACGTCTCCATCTCAAGTTGTACGTTGTTAATATCATGAATTTTTACTCCAATTCGCTGTCAAAAATGTCTTGGCCTTTATCATCGATTTCAGTTTTCACTATGTGAATGTTGTTCTACTAGAATAAACTATTTAAAATAAAATAGTAACTGAAGCAATCTTCCAAATCCCTGTACTTGTTCGCCTTTATTCCTGAAACTTCATCTTTTATAGGAAGCGATGATGATAGCGTGTTCTGAGATTGCTGGAGTCGTGTCTGCAGCTATTGAGAAAAGATTGCTTGGCAAATAAATTCCTTGGTAACACGTCAGATATTTCTGCAGATTTACTTATTAGAATGCAGAATGGTTAGAGAAATGCAGAAAGGTTGAATAATTCTTTCTGATGATCCCAGGTTCATAAGAACTCTGATAGGGACGTTTGAGTAATGACAGAAGTATTCGAAGTGCTATGAACGTATTCTGCTTGGAAATAGTAGTGGTTTGTGAAGATTTAAATTCAAAGACAAATATTATAAACTCATTATACAGTACTTCGGGAATACATTCCTTGAAAAGCAGTAAACCATTGACGTATTCTGCAATTATCAATTTAAATATATCTGAAAAAAAAATGAAATATAATTTATCACAACTTCTTTGAAAAAGATTAAACAAGATTGTGACAACGACACCCATTTCAACAGGATAGGCAGCTAGATAGGCATTAAGTTTGGTGCAATGAATTTCACTTTAGCTTTGTTATCTTCAGTGGCTAAAAGTTATTGCAGATGAAATTAATTTCCCTATTTTACAGTATCATTATTTCTTAGTTATTTTTTATTTATCTCCACCAGGTCTAAGAAATTCCATTTGTTAAATAACAGAAATGGCATTATTTCCATTAGCTCGATATAATTACAGTAAGACTCTATGAAATACTTTTGGCGTTGAACTAAACGCTTTCAAACAATATGGACATATCATAGAAAAGAAATCAAGCATATTTCTTTACTCTTTATTATGTTAACCACATATAAAACCAAGATACATTATTATGTTTCAATTCTAAAGCGTGGGTTATGCAAAAGAAAAGTTCCATGAACTTTCACTTAACACAGAAATGTACCTTTTTACCTCAAGCTCCACAGAGCGAAAACGTAGAAAGTTTAATAAAAGGTGTGAATAAGAAGAGAAAGTTCACCATTTAAAGTAATAATAAGAATTGTAATGCGATATATGTTTTAATATTATATAATCTTTACGTTGAACTAGCGAGATGGCCTATATTATAGATAAATATGGCCACAGAAGCATGGGTTCTATTTTAGATTGGCGACAAGGATTTAATCTTTGACTAAGCATGAAATGGAATTTTCCAGACCTGATGAGGCTAACTAAAAGTGAACTAAGAAATTCTTTTCAAGAGGGAAATTAATTATAACAACAATAGTGCAACCAATGCAAAATAACAAAGCTAAAATACAACTGTGTTGCATCAAGTTATTTCTATCAAGTCTCTGTACTCTTGACAAGGGACTTAGCAAACCAAAATCTTGTCTGATCTTTTTAAATTTTTTTGGTTGTGATACTACGGAGTGGGATGATATTGTTGATGTCCTCCCATTTAGTTTTAGTAAATAGCAAGGTAAAACGAGATAAAGTTGAGCCGGCTCACCGAGTGACCTATAACTTTGTGGCGTTCACTTGAGCACCGCTTGCAACACATCCCACCAGACCGGTTCCCTGCCCAACGCTTCATCTGGCCGTTCTCACCCTGAAAACACAGAGCGGACATGGAACGGTGAGTAATTAAAAGCTCGAGTGTAACATCTTCCCGAAGAGATCGCTGTTAATTACTTCTAGGAAGTGATTACAGGTTAGTGACTCCATTAATATTAAAGAAGTTTCACCATCGTAATTGGTCTAGGAGGAAGTAACTATCAAATGGGCTGGATGTAGCGTATGAGAATTAGATCACATGCTACATTTTCACACTTTAACACTACGTTCACGTCATCTCATTAGTAAAACAATGCAACCTCGTCATCACTTCATTACTAGGAATAAGAACATTCGTAGGTTTCATTGAATGATCTTTTGATTATTACCTTGGACATCTAACTCTTGAGTTCGAGTTCCGCTATGGGCACAAAATTTGCTTTTTCTACGAAATTTATTTCAGGGTTTGGAAGAGGCTCTGTAAAGAGGATTCTTGATTTTTCACAAGGCAGAATTTTAAGGAAAAACTGGTGGCTGAATGTGAAAACTGACCACATCACATAACTAATTAATCAAAAGCGCCAAATATCAACAATGAACAACCATCGGAATTAGTTTTGAGAGGCAATATTTTATTTTAAATTAAAACTATATAGTAGCTTAACTTTACACTAAGAGTATCTCAGTGGGTAAAACACTGACTTCATATGTTCTAAGCCCCAGGTAGGTCTTAGTCCGGTAGGTAATTATTTCTTTTGTAACATCAGTCGTGAATCGATACTGGAAACAGGAGACCCTTTCGGGGAACATCCACCCTCTATAAAGTGGGTATTCTTAACTATGTAATTAATTAAGGGAAAAAATTTAGACGATGTACGTCTCAGCCTAATCACCTCTCTGGCCTTAAAACAGTACCTCTTTGCAAAGTAATGAATTCAAGACTCAAACTCAACATAGGTTGTAGTGACAAAGGTTTTTTTTTTTTTAATGTAGTATACTTGTTATTACTTAATTAATGTACTCCTGAACTAATCGTACTTCTGCTCAAAAAGTCCTCAACCTTATTGAGCTAGGTACACTCAGATCGTCTACTACCAGCTCTCTCATCCATACTCGCCTTATATATTAATATCACCTCTCTCTAGTATCATCACTTTATATTCAGTTATTTAGAATAAGGAAAATTATAGTAATTGTTCGCAGTATTTCCTTCAAATATCCGACAAAAAATTGATTAATTATTTATACTTGCACATTTTGAAGTAGCCGTTTATATAGAATAATATTAATAAATTGTCTAAATTCAGGAACCAATCTTGTCGCAACTAAATTTTAATTTATCACAGAATTAACAAATGACGCAAATAGAAAACTAATAGATTTTTTTATGATTTTTATGACTCATTTTGTTCGTTCTTTTATTAATTATTCTTTTTTTAATAGTTCATAAGATTTGTTTCTTGTTAAAAAGAGGAAAATATGTGGGAGTTACATCGCTCTCTGAAAGAGCTACACTCAGGGAGTCAAAGAGCCTATGGCTTGCCAGCCAGAGTTGGTCGACCACTAAGATAACCTGATAAAGAAACTGTACTTTCTCTGTGACCAATGTACCCAAGAAACTTCACGTGTAGCAGTTTATGATTATTATATATATAAACATAAATTAGACTAAAACTATCTCTAGGCAATTTTTTAGTTGTTTTGTCAGAGTGAAATCTATTTTTATATGAATGCTCAGTGTAAGATAGACAGGTCTGGTAGTAACAAATAAAGAATAAACCAATTATTTCATAACAATCTTTGGAATTCCTATACTCACTTGTTTGTCCTGACATTGCTGTAATACGGTGCTAAGTGTGATAATTCCTCAACGGTATCAGTCTAATTCAACTCCTAAGGGTCGAAAAACTTCTCCACATCTGCAACGAACAGGAATATTCATGACAATAGTCTTTAATGTTGGGTATGTTTACTAAAAATCTACTCATACTTATTATTATCACTTTTCATATTTTAATAAAAACAAAACAGCGTCCAAACAGGGTGTGATAACACAGCAAAGGTTTTAAATCTGAATATAAAATGTTTGTCAACTAATTATTTGAAATTTGAAGATTATACACAAAACAATTATATACCTGGAAGGATTATAGCCGGATATTTTAACAGAAATCAGAAATAAAAATACAACAATAACTCATACCGATGGTAGTGTTGTTCCTTTGAAAATGTCATGACACTAAATCGAAAAAGCCTATATTATTTTTTTCTTTTCGGTAGAACATTCGGCACACCATAGGGGAAAAATCACCACTCCGCCATCTCCAATATTATTCATAATTTATTAATTTCAGGGTGATGGAGAGTGTTACCCTCCCATTATAGGTTCCACTGGAATAGGGGGCGGGGTGGCTGAATGGACTAAAGCGTATGCACAGCACCGCGAGTTGCCCGGCAATCAGATATATGAAATTTTGAGAAAAAAATAAGTACGAGTTCGCGTCCCGGTGCCGGAGGGAATTTTAAATTCCCCGCCCTCACCCTCCGCCCCGGGGAAATCTCGTATAGCCTAAATGGCGAGGTAGGGAAGAACAAAAAAAAAAATTCCACTGGAATAGTTCCATCATCCAACACCCTAGGATCCACAACCAAATACTTATTTATAGAAAACCTATTTGTCAACAATTTAGAATAAACTATAAAAATACATGTAATAAGTAATTCCGGATCATCCCATCAGAGTTTAGAACTGATTTCCTTAATTAATAAGCAAGCTATATTCGGATATAAGCTATATTCGTTTAAATATAGCCAATCGTAATAACGTTTGTACTATATATTCAGACTTATAAATTCTTGAAAGAATTTAATGAAGTTGAAGGTTGGGCGTGGCAATTTCATGGCCTCGAAGCCATAATTAATTATTATTAGGATATTAAATGATTTAAAAATTATCTTAAAAATTTAAATATTTTTATAAAATTATAACTATCCTAGACATTGCATAGGAAGCAAAACTGAATGTTTCTTGAATACCAGGTAAATAAAGAATGTAAAAAAAATTAACAGTTTTGGAATTTATTATTGTAATAAAATAAATAAAATCTCACATAGTTATTTATTTTAAAATAAAAGGTGTAAATTATTTATTTTAAAGTTACGATTGTTAGCTTAATTTGATGAATTTTCATATTTTAATACAAAAATTTCACAATTTTTTATATATTTTTAATAACTATTTTTATAATTTATTTCTTAATTATTTATTTGCTGTAATAGGTCATATGGTCGGGAACGAAAAGTTATTTTTCTAAATAACTTTGTCATTCTTAAGGGATTTTATCCTAAAATTAAGTTGTTTAAATTAAATAATATTGATTGAGACTGTCCACTATGTTGATTGTTTTAGGATCTCACCATAGTTGAGCAGCTGTATAGTTTTATTTTACTCCTCTTCTATTTTGTTCTGTTATACTATTAATACAATATTATATATATATATATATATATATATATATATATATATATATATATATATATATATATAATAAAGCAAGTTAATTTATAGACTCTTATAACAAAGATTATTTTGTATGTCAGGTGTTTATTAACCTTTATCAAGGTTATTACTATCTGTATTTTATTTTATTTTTTGTATTTATTAATGTTCGTGCAGCTGTTATTCACTATAATATATTCCCACGTTATTACTGAAGCGAAGTGGAATATATAAATACTATGTTCAGTCTTTTTTATTAACATAATTGATCGTTAATAAACAGCAAAAACACCTTGATAGGAACTTAATTAATAAATTAATAAAAATGTTTTCGGAAAAGGCTGAAGTCTCTTAGGCTTCACTCAATAAACATGATAGACCATTTGTACAATGAAATGAGTAGAAAATTGGCCATTTCTGATGAAAATAGTATAATTTTGTATAATTTGTGATATGTTATTTACAAATTTTTAATTGTTTGTGATTTTACTACTCTTGTCTTCTTTACAATAAAGTTTTTCTTAATTTATCATTTTTTTCCTGTTATTCTACATTTCTTCTATACTTGAGCTTGTTTTAACATGATTGATAAAGCTATAACATTTATAAGGTACTTTTCTTTTCCTTTTTCTTTGCTTTATGCATGCAGTCATATACTAATACGCCATATTTTTCTCGGTAGTGAAAATTGATAAATGTCGGGTTGTAAACAGATAAAATATTTGGGATAGTTTGAAGAATTCCTGCATATAGTTAAGAAAGCAGCTGAAAGAAGAAAAATAAATGGCTAAGTTGTCAGTAAGTATTTGTTGCAATATTTAAAACAACGGAAGTGAAAGAAAGGAAGTGAACCAGCCTATTCTTTATCCAGACCACAACTTCCTCATTTCCGGAATAGCAGCCTGAAATGTTCGATCGCACTTTTCCGATGAAAGTTCAGAACGTGGTTAGTGTCTTTTAAAATTTTTGTAATGTCAAGGAATATTTAAACAGCATTAGCCATAAGTAATTTATTATGCTTTTCATAATGTCTCGGGTTAGCATCCGAATTATGTCGATATTTAAGGAACATAGTCAAAGATAATAATTAGTGTAGAAAGTTTACTTTTTGAGGATAATCCTAAAACTGAACTCAATACAGTGGCAGATCCAGAAATGTTCTGAGGTGAACGCACTAGCGAAATAGGTGGGTTTCATACATCAAAGGTGTATTTAAATGAAAAGAAATTTGTATTTTAGTTTGTTTTTTTTTTGTTTATAAAATGGGGCAGTCAAAATTCCTTAACTGAATAATTAAAATCTATGAACTAAAACAGGACATTTTTGCTTATTCCTCCTCCAACCTCCCTCCCCCCCCCTTCCCAAATAATTTCAATTAAAAATAGTTTCCAAGGTAACAGATCACTCTAGCAACTACTTTCAGCTACAATTTTTAGATATGTCACCAATAAATGAAGAATCGTTAGTGTAAATATTCAGACTTTATAAATTATTTGTCGTTTTTTAATACAAAATATAAACAAAAATTATACATTGAATACAATTTACTTTTCGATCAAAATAATAATAATACAAGTCCTGATTTTTTTGTTGCTTTTTCAAAGATAAAATTTTTTCTCACCTTACCACCCCCGCGTCCTACCCCTGGACCCGCTAGTGACTTAATATGTCACTAGGGATATATAGGGCCATTCCATCTCAAATTGTCCAATGAAAAATACATTTTAAATCTGCATGTTTCCGATGACCATATTTAGTTTTACCAACCAAGTAAATTAAAAATATATTATTTTTTTCTTAGGTGTTTTATATGTATGTTTAAAAATTGAGGATCCGCTAAATTTCTTCATGTTTTTGTTTTTAATCACAAAAACGCTAGTGGATTTACAGCCGATTACAATATAAATCGATAATTAATCTACAAGCATTTTTGTGATTAAAAAAAACATGGTGAAATTTAGAGGTTTCCTCAATTCTAAAAATATACAATAAAAATCACTACTAGAGAAATAATTATATTAAAAAATATATTTTTAATGCATTTAGTTTGTATAAGTAAGTAATAAATCAAAAATCACGTAAATCGGAGGCATAGAGGTCATGTGATATATAATGTTACATACTAAATAGAAGCATAAGATATATATAGATAGATTGATTATTGAACAAGATCTCTTAAGAACACTTAATAATTAATTTATTTTTGTTTGTTTTTCTCATCACAATAATAAGTAATTTTGAGAAGATTTTATGTTCATTTATTTATTTTTCTGCTTATTTTTTAGTGGTTACATACTATTTTTTTAATGAAGTATATAATGTTAGAATTTTTATAAGTTAGTTTTTGGCCAGATTTGTATTTTCTTTTGTATTAATTCATCATTGTTATTATAAGGGGATTAAGTCCCAGAATAAAGTTCAATTTTCTATTCTATTGTATTATAATAAGTAGTTACAAATAAACAAAAACTATATCTAGCCAAAAAATACATTAATAAAATTCAAATAATACGTTCGATATTTTTAATAAGAAATGTGATAGAACCCCAGAACCCAATACGAAAATTTTATTTTGAGATGGTAATTTTTAAAAATAAAGTGACAAATAAATATCAAATAGCAAATCTATAATAAAAAATCAATTCTATAATGCATGTCTGACTGATTTAGTATGTTTCACATTTCGAATTTGTAAAGTTGTATTGGATGGTATCAACACAATCATACAAAATTAATATTATCATCATTTTTGAGAGATTTTTATATGATAAAATAAAGGGAACAGAACGGCTGTATAGCAGGTAAATAAATAGTTCGTACTAGATTATAACTAATTAGAACTTTAAATATAGTTTATTCTTGAACGAATTTGTAAAAATATTCAATTTTAATATTGATATAAGTCAACATTTTGCACGCCTGTTCTCGGACTAATTTTAATGGATGATCTCATAACAAAACAACTTTGTGGTTATCTTCTTAATATTAAGACCTAGAATCAAATAGAATGTGACTTCAATTCGTTTAAACATATTTTAGCTTTTGGTTTCACATTATATATTATACCTATATATGTATATATTTAGGGGCTGGGGCTGGGGCTGGCCGTACGGGCTAAGGCGCTTGCAATAGGTAATCGAAGTTAAGCAACGTCGAGCGTGGGTTAGTACTTGGATGGGTGACCGTTCACCCAAATCCGAAAGCCAAGGAAAGTCAAGCTGCCCGAGTCCCCCCCCCTTCGGGTATGTAAGACTCGTCAGCCTACCTGGAGGTAACACAGCAACACACACCAACCGGGCGTAGAACTCATGACCCTACCCCGTGTACTCAATCGGGAATCGGGATGTATAGGTCCCTAGGTATAGAAATATAGATCCTCGGTCTCTCAGACCGATTTGTCACTGTCGGTGGGAAGGACACTGCAAGATTTGCCCCAAAGGGATCGGCTATGGAGCTACGGGTGGCCTGCCGCTGGACCATAGAGACCATAGTACATAGCAACGTGAAGTTGGGTGACCGCCTGCAGGCTATCTGAGCTCCCGCAAGCAACATAGTCCGTAAGGAGGCTACATCTAGCGGCCAAATATCTTTATATATATATATATATATTTATATATATATATATATATATATATATATATATATATATATATAATAAGTTAGATCTTTATATATCACTTATATAAATTATATCTTTATCTATCTTTA
The DNA here is from genome assembly GCA_928085145.1 of Nezara viridula. Lineage (NCBI taxonomy): Eukaryota > Metazoa > Arthropoda > Insecta > Hemiptera > Pentatomidae > Nezara > Nezara viridula. The sequence goes on from OV725081.1 coordinate 90,897,781, forward strand.
TATATAGATCTTTATATATATATATATGATCTTTATATATATATATATATAAGATCTTTATATATATATATATATATATATATATATATATATATATATATATATATATATATATATATATTTATAAAACCACACTGCAAAAACTCAAATTATTCGTAAGACGAAATAAGCCACGTATTTCTTATTTTATATTATGTTTAAAACAAAGATTTCAAATTTTGAATAGCGTTTGTATTTCTGAATACATATTTTCATATACATATATATACATATATACATGTATATATTCATATACATATTATTCATCTATGGGCTGAGCAAACTCAAAATCAGTCATTTTACAATCGAACCTGGGCATAATTCACACTAATTAAACAATTTAGTTAAGATTCTATCAGACTATGATGGCATCTATTAACTTATCTATCTTCCTTCTCTGTTATCTAAATCGCAGTAATACAATATCTTGGTGAGAGGTAGTTAGTTATCTTACCTCGAAAGGATATTACTATAATAAGTGTAAATATGGTAGGTCATAATCACAATAATACACATGTATTCTTATATACGCTTCGTAGCGCAGAATTCAATTTGGAAAAATGTTATTCCAAAAAAAATATTTAAATGATAAAATATGCATACTTCCATTAGTGAATAGCCTTGGCCAATTCCAGGGCACACCTAAAATGCAATTTCAACCTTTCACAGCCGGCAAATGAAATATGTTTAATTTTAAATAACCAATAACCGTTACACATTTTAACAATGATTTCGGAAACATTAAAATATAATTTTAGCTTTTATAATACAACACACATCATTCCATTGTGTTATAAAAAACATACATATTACAACTATATGTTTGCAATTTACTCTATCATTATAAATCAAAATAAATTATCCCATTATAAAACCTAACAAGTGAACTATTATTGAAATTTAAAAAAAAATTCAAAGTTACATGCTATTTTCATTTAGGAAGTATTTAGAGTTTGATGCCTTGATTTTCTCAATTATTTATTGCATTCTTACACCGATTTGATTTTTTAATATATATTTGAGATTAGTAAATTTACATTAACTATCAGCTATTTTGTAATAGTGGTATGCTAGAGAATCATTTTTTTTAACAGAGAAAGTATGCTGTTATTACATACCGCGAAATACCTATTCTTGTTCTATAGTTAACTTCCGTTAAACTTCTGAATATCTGAAAGCTTCAGTTTTTGTCTTACACCACTTTTGGATTCAATGGCTTATTTGTATGAATGATTCAAAGGCGCGTATTAATTAGTGTTGCCCAAAATCGGTCTTGGTCTTGCAAAGACCAAGGCCGCCTAACTGTTGCAAGGCCAAGAGCAGGACTGGTAAAAAAAAAAATCGTTAATAAAAATTAAGGCAAATAGTCACTAATAGTAGACAATCTTAGTTACTATATGTTAATAATTGGTATAACCAATTTACTTTTGCATTTAACTCCTCTAAATTTTCATTCGGGCTTAGTTAGGTTTCTCCTTTCTAAAAAATTAAAGTTATATCTCTATAGTAATAAGCTGATAAATAACTGCAAGACTCTTGCGCAAGACCAAGACTGAGTTCGTAAGAATCGTCTCGGTCTCGCATTTGAGCAACACTAGTATTAATGTAATTTCAAATTCGCAGGTAATTTCTTATAGAACTTGTTCTTGTAATTGAATACTTCAGTAATTGAGGAAGGTATATTTGATTTTATTCTGATATCAGTGTTTAATGTTCAGGATGTTACAATGTGACCAATTCTCAATCTAATTAGGGTATTTATAGGGTATTTATTTATAGGGTTATTATTTATTTATAGGTATTATTTATAGGGTATTTATCCTTTCTTTATACCTTTCCGGACGAGGTTTTATTTATACAGCAAGATGTATTTTTTTTAATTTACTTTAATTTTAAAGTGAAGATAACCACTTCGTTTACAACTGTTTCATTCCAGCAAGATTTTTAAGGTCGCTTCGAATATTCAACTTTTTCAAAAGCTACGTTACCGGCGATGTCCCACCACGATGGCGATATCCATTTAAATACCATTTTCTTTCTCAACACTGAGTCACACGTTTCTTAAAGACAGTTACTTATTTATCGTACTAATGCATTTTGAAGTTACGTCAGTAATTGCTTTTAAAACCTAATGAGTCTGTTACACAATGGATGACTATTTCATCCAATGACTTTTTTTACAATTAATCTATGTAAATGAAGAGAATATATTAAATATTTATAAACGTAAACATATAATTTCCAAATAAATATATCACTGATTTAAAATAATTAAAAACTAACTATTTCACTTGGCACAATAACTCTAGCTTCAGCATCGGTTTTAGTGACATAAAAAATGTGGCTAAGAAATGAACTTATTATTCAACTCAATCATAAAAAAAAAGATTTTATACAAAATCAGATCTTCTAATTTTCATCTTTTTTTGAAAGTGTGCTCTCAAAATCTAGTAAAAATAATTAATCACTTTTTGATAGATTATTTTCAATTTCAAGCCCAAATCTTGCAAAAATGTGAAAACGTATCCTTCGACGCCAACGTATCTAGTTCACGACAAATCTAAAGAATCGAAATAAAATCCTTATAAAAAGAATCGAAGGTGTGTCTAAAGATGGCAATGTCAAGTATGCCTTTCTTTTGGTATGTCTTGGAATTGTACTCTTCACTTCCTGTGCACAAACTTTTTATAAGTGAAGAATTGAGCGTCCCAGAACAAAGTCATATGGCAGTATTATGGACGGTGTCAATTAATGTATTTGTTGGTTCAAGTGCAGAACTGTAAACTATGATCCCCCCATCGACCTTCTTTGATGATCAATCAATTGAGACAATAAGGGCCAAACTACTGAGGGATCTTGGACTAGGGTACTGCATCATCTTCAAACATCATTTTCCCCAGTTATTCGGCAAGGATAACTACGAAGCTTTTGTGTACAAGAAGAAATTAGTGGCATGATACATTAAAAATCTGTATTGCTGAGGGGCAAGGCCAGATGAAAATAAACAAATAAAGATCTATCTTTCTTCATTTAAACTTCTGTAGAGAACATTAAAATAGGTAAATTTAATTATATAATTGTATGATATAATTTTTTTTTTAATCTGAATACTGTACAGCTCCCATATTAATGGATCTTGAGATTAGACCGGATAAATATAGAGCTCCGCTCATCCTATTGGTTAGACGGAATCGTGTAAACGCATGCACGGAACCAGATGTGGGTGGGAAGTAATTTAACACATCAAAATCGGATCCGATTTAAGATATCGGATTTTGAGTAAACGTGAAGTGAGTTAAAAAATACCTGTTCACCTGTTCACTTCACGCAATCCACATCTGGATCAATATGCCTTGTTTACACTAACATTTCCAAAAATGTCGGCGGAGCTTCCGATTTATCCGATCGGGTCCGAACTTCCGAATCGAATCTGGTCGCCTTAATGTATCAAAACGTAGGAGGAGTTGGTTCCCCAGCCACTTTTACTTACTATACTTTTTACCCAATCTGATCCGATTATCTAAACTGGCTCAAGATAGTTGGAAAATAAAGTATAGAATTAATTTCTCAAATACTAAATTGTAAAACTAAACAAAAAAAAGAATGATTTGTTGCACACGCTCAAAAATTTAAAATGAAAGAAAACATTTATAATAATTGCTTCCTATCGAGTTTACTAGTTCATATTTCAATTTTTCATCGAAGGCGCAGTCAGCCTTCTATTTTTTGTAAAACCAATAAATAAATAATCAATCAATACTCAAATAGAAAAATAAAAGAAAAAAATTCACGCTCTTCAACTTATAAATATAAGCTTGGTTGCATTACAAAAATGTTTTGAATTGTAAATAACAAAATATCTAACTCCTTGTACTTTAAAAAACATAAAACGTAAAAAATACGAAGAAAAATTGTTTCATTATTTTATAAACGATTTTTTACAACAATCAGTCGTTAATCGTGGCTGAAAGTTACGGCCATTTCTTTTGGTCTCGCCAGTGTCCTTCTTGAAGACCTCTGGCAGCCATGACCACGTCCACATCCTGTAAATATCTATCTCATAAATAGAGACGTAAATATCCCATCCTGGGTCGTCCTCTTTTTCGCTTTTAAAAGGTTGATGAAGAATGATTAATATTTTTCATCGCTAACCTGAAGCATTTTTTTTGTAAATGGCCATACTATGTTAATCTTTTTATTAATTTAATGGATTGATGTTGATTGTTGGCTAGATCTTGTTATAGATATAATCATTTTGTTGAGAGGACGGGTGAAAGTAGGTGGTGTAGTCGGTATGATCTTCGGGTCAACCGAGCCTGTCCATTCTGATCCTCAGGTAAACTATTTAGCTGGATGGTTTTAATGTGGTATCAGCCTCTCGAAAAGATCGTGGAAGTCTGGATCTTTTTCCTTTCTGCAAGGCGAACACTACGCAGTCCATCTTCGTCGGGTTGACTATATGACGTGATAGTTACACCCTTGTAATTGTGACCTACAGTTTCTGCGGTATAGAGAGAAAAGAAAAACTGTATGCCTCATATAGTGACGAAGCATATGTACCCGTATTACAAATATTTTGTGGAAAATACGGGTGAAAACAGCTTTGTGCCCGACAAACTTCAATCTGGAAAACTCGTTCCAAAGGGACCCGCTCCTGGATGGCCATCAGACTGATTGAAATGATCTACCTGAAGTGTTTAATGAAAAGTTTTTTAAGTGAGGGGTGATATGTCATCACTGAAAAAACTGTGTTGCCTAAAGCCAAGAAAGAGAGGAATAAATACAAATTTAAAAAAGCTAAATGTTATTTGCGGACACTATACGCTAATTGGGATTAATATTTGACAGAAGGATGACCTGGGGCCCACAAGTCAAACTGAAAAGAAAGACTTTGAACAAGCACCTGAAAATACTATACTCACTGTTTTCTAAATCAAAATTCAAAATTAGACAAAAACTAAATACACTGCTCAAACCCATTTGGACATACGCCTCATAGATTTACGGTTCAGCAAAAAAGACTCACTTACAAAAACTACAATCCTTTCAATCTAAAACTTTAAAACTAATAACTGCAGCTCTCTGGTATGTCAACAACAAGACTTTACATACCGACCTAAGACAACCAACTATTGACCAGCACATACGTACTGTTTACTCCCGATTTCATCTTAAAACTACACGGACATCACAATAGACTTATCAACGACATGGCCACGGCTAAAATACTCATCAGGAGGTGACTGAAAAGGAGCTGGATGAGAGATCTCCTTTCCTGATTTTAGGATGTAAACAGAACAGGGAAGAGGTGCTGCTGGGCACCATTCTTCGTCATGCCTATTATGCCATTTTCAACTTATCAACAAATCTGCTAATTGTCATTACCATGACAGGTGCGGATGAAGAATTGAAGAAAAAAAAAATGTTATTTAGTTATTATTTTACCTATTGTATAGAAGCATGTGAGTAGTCATTTATATTAGTTTATTTCCTTTTTGTTTAGTTTAGTTTATATACATTTACTTTTAGTATTATTGTTTTTTCTGTATTATTTATTTTTATTCATTTTTGATAGAGCGTGAATGTACTCTATGTACACTATTATCAATGTCCTCATTTGTGATTGAGTGTAATATCTCTCAATAAAGTTAAAAAAAAAAATATTTTACAAAATTTATTTGTATTCTCTGTACATATGGTTCGAAAGAGATCATTCCTTACCATTACAAATTCGCTATATTTTCTGTTTACTATATTCTGACAGAATGTAAAACTACTCAAATAGAGTATAAACTAAAATAATATTATAAAAGTAAAGAAGGACCAAAATAAAATAACAACATGTAAATGGCGAATTAAATAAAAGAGACAAGGCCGTTAGTGGAATTTCAATTAATTCAGTAACGATCAATTTTATTACGTTATTAATTAATTGGTAAATCATGTTACTCATTATTCCAAATACTTATTATTCATTGTAAGATTTAATTAGTGTTTGAAGATTGGAGAGCGAAATCCTCAGCACAGAATAGAGCGGTCTGGGATCACAGGAGATGAACCAATAAAGAACTGGTTCATCTCAGAAAAATCCATTAAGAAATATCTAGAAACTTGGTGTCTCAATATTTGGCATGAGGACACGTGTACTCCAAAAACCAGATCGATAGAGAAAATCAACAAAGATGATGCAGAATACGTTTTCAGCAATCTTCTATAAATTAACTTATTTCAGTTCTCTTCTAAAGCTTCAGAAAAGTTTTAAATATTTAATTTGTAATTCATACGATATTTAAATTTAAAAATGTTCAGTTTTGTTGTTTACTAATAACGAATTAATCACTTATTCGTAAATAATTTTCATTTAAATGAAATTTACTATAGTAAATCATATTTCAGGATTTTTTATAATTATTATTTAATGAATTATTCAATAACAAACATGAAGATTATTTTCCAAAAAAATTTGAGATACTTTATATAATAATAGCAAATAATGGAGATTTATTGAGTTAATCGGAATGTATTTTTTTCTAAATCTGATAGAATAAACGAGGGAAGACCAAACTCCAAGCAGAAAATGTTAATGGAAAAGAAGACTGAAGAAATGGGACCAGTGAAGGAAGAAACGCAACTTCACTATGTTCGAAGAAGAAAATGAGAATATTCTTTCGATAAGCTAATTGTTAGGAAATATTTAAAATAACAAATAAGTATTAATTATTTTTGTGTGACGAAAGATTGTATTAAATTGTCAAGGTATCTTAACCATAATTGCATTAGATGTTCCACCATTTATTGTAAGAATATTTGTGAACAAATTGTGATTAGTAAAATTATATTTATTTATTTATTGCGATACAGGCCAACGAAGGATCGCGCGCATATCACTTCTAGGTCTCTTTCTCTTATTTTTTCTTTCTGCCCATATTCTCTTCATTTTTGCTCCAAACTCCCTACTTCACTCCTCTGTCCATTTCTCTCTTGCTTCCTCTAATCCGCTGCAAGAACCTTCATATTTTTCACTATTTTCACGAATTCATCGCTATCTTAGAAGTCCTCCTCTTTGATACCTATTTTGTTCACTTCTTATTTTATTTGTTCCGGATAACCTTATATGTTCTGCAGTCCCATTGCTTTATCGAACATTTGCTTGTTCAGCCTATTCAGATCCATTCAGATTAAAGTTCTTTAATCTCCTTTTTCTCATCGATGATTCAAAGTTCTCAATCTGCTCATAAAGCTCATCGTTCTTTTTTTATCGGTATTCTTCCCCCACCTTTCTCGGCCCGTATATTTTTCTCAGAATCTTTCTTTCTGTGTGAGTGATTCCATATTGGTAAATCCCTTAGTCTCCGACCCACAGAGTTTCATAGTGTATATATATATATATATATATATATATACTAGCTTTACCAGGCCGCGCTGCTATGGCTGTCTGGCAAAATGAAAAGGAAATACAATAGAAAACACATATGAGTGGATTAATAAAGGACATCTGTCATTTTTAAAAAGTTGGGAAACAAATTTGTCTGTAAAATGGCTTCAATTTTAACTAATTCTAATCATTTTTTTTTTTCATGATTCAGCTTGAATATTCATAATCATCAGAGTGAATACGCCGTCATTCTTAATCATCAGAAATAGTCTGAATTGCACTCATAAAAGAAAAATTGATTATATCTCCGCTCTCTGAAAATGGTAGAGATCCGTCTTTGATATGAAGCCACTCATACATTTTCATGTTTAATTTTATTATTTTTTTTTTTATTTAATCTATTGACTAATGTTCAACTTTGTGTTGATCACTTTATAGCAAATAAAAATTTAAATGTTTGTTTGTTCAAACTCTTAAATCTCGGAAAGTTATTCACCCATTGCCTTGAAATTTTAGCTTAAATACGCGTGTGGTTTAATATATCTACTATTACAAAATATAAGGTGAAACCACAGGCGGATCTATGGGGGTGGGCTTTCGGACTGAAGCCCCTCTCCCCAAAACGGTAAAATATAACCATGTTTTATAGAAAAAAATAATAGAACTATCTCTTAAAGTATTATTGTTCCTGTAATTAAATTTAATAAGACCTCAAAAATCACTTAAACACCATTTCATACAGGTAGTTGATTCCTTTCTTTCTTTTTTTTCAAATTAATTATAGTTTTATGTATGAAAAAAAATCTTTCGAGCTGAAGCCTCCTCAAAATTAAATCCTGGATCCACCAGTGGGTGAAACTATACATATTTATTAAAAACACGCCATCAGTAGGATGTAAAAGCAACACAATGTTTTAATGTTAAAGATTTTCAAATACCAATCGTGGCAATGCATTGAAATTGCGCTATAACATTTATCATAGAGTTCATTCGCATACCCCTCTTAAGATAGTTGATTGCTTTCTTCTTCTTAATAACAACTTGATTAAATTTAGAGTTGTAAAAATTGTGGTAAAAAATTAACCTTACTCGTGAAAGAAACCCTACGGTACAAGGTATACAATTTTTCCAACGTAATGTTAGAGAAAATAATTAATTAAAAAATAAAATAAACTGAAATAAATAAAAAACTGATTTCTAAAAGGAATGCAAACGGTGATAATTACTACTCAACAGTTCAATATTTTTAAACAATTCTAAATGATATATTTGTGATGTATCATACTACTTCTAGGATAGAGAGGAAAATAAAAAATGAGCATAAAGAGCGTATAATAGTATTCCACATAAGGAGAATCATATCAATACTTCAAATGATTCAATTACTGTACTAATTATAAAATGTTCAATTAATCAATAACAAAAAAAGAAAGGGAAATGGCCTTTTCTGAAGAGAAAGTAGCAAATGTTTAAAACTACAACGTTTTATGTAGAGAATTCATGACGTTTGAAATGAATATGGGTATTATTAATCAAAAGTTGTGTACTTTTTTAGTTATCGGCAAATAAAATTTTGAATTCATCTAAACATTTTTTCAGCTGGTTTTCGGGAAAGTATGTTATACAAATAAATCAAAAGGGTTTCAAGGGGAAGACTTTAGCCAAGTTTCTTTAAAATCGTTAAAGCCGTTGTGGCGCTACAGTATATGGCGACACGTTTTTCTGCCTCCATTTCGTAACGAAAGGCCGGATGGTAATAAAATGTTAAAAAACACTCCTGAATTCAATTGCAACGCTATGTCAAAATTTCAAAGAACTTTGGGAGAATAGTGGCTTTGAACAAAAAAAAAAAATACATTTTTATTTTTTTTACAACTATAAAATTATCGTAAGACAAAAGTACTATGCCAGAAACCTTCGCGGGGGTGTACGCAACAACTTCCCTAAGTTTCATGGCGATCGGATGAATGGTTTAGTAATACATAAAGGACAAACAGACAGACAGACATTCATTCATTTATATATATAGGTTTAGTAATACATAAAGGACAAACAGACAGACAGACATTCATTCATTTATATATATAGCCATGTATGTCTGGTTATAGCGTCTCTGCTCAGTCTTCACTGGTCCTTAATACAAAGTAATTTTTTTTTCTTCTCATGAGAACTCTTTAAGTCTTTGCAATAGTCTTCCACTCACATTATCGTTTTTCCTGATAGGAGCACCACTCTTCTAGCGGGTGCCACCACAGTCTCCAGATTGCCGACACAGGCCGTAGGAGGGACCGTTCCTCTTCTTGCACTCCCTGTAACTCTTCAAAAACCAGCATCCATAGACCCGAAAGTTTGTTTTGTCTCGTTTTTTTGTGTGTGTTTTTTTTTTCCTCGTAGAAATTATAATTACTTAATTCAATATGGTTGTCTTAGCTAGCTATTTACGAAGAAATATGATCCGCAGCATCGTGCCCAATAACGTAAATGTGATACTGGAGGCCCATGGCAGTCACGTTTTGAGGTCCCTTAAGCTTCTAGCTGAATATTTAAAGATGCGGCTGTTTTACTTGATGAAACAATGTTAATTATTAATTGTGTTTATAAATGTTGGATGATTTGATATTATATTTTATGACATAATGTTATAATGTTACGCTAAGCATACCCTTTTAAATAGGATGACATCTTTAGCAGCTTAATAGCTGTTCTGTGGAAATAAAACATACCACGGCAGGAAGAAAATTTAAAGATATATGAAATTTAATTATAATATTGATCTAAATACTCAAACCTGCAAGTCTTTTACCGGGGTTCTTTACTTAACAATTAGTTTTTAAAAAACCAATGAAACAAAAAATTTCTCTGTTTCGAAGTTTTTGTTAGGTCGAGGCCTATGGTATTTGCCAGCTTGCCAACTCCTATTTTTACGCCATTGGTCGTACCTCATCAGTTACTGGAGCAAGGGTCTAAACAAAATGCTATAGATAATTCAGTGAGTTGACGGGTACCAAGTTCTGCCAAAGGTGGCGATATTCCAATATATTAAAATATTTCAATGAAATGCACTTCTAGGCGGACTGAAAACCAAACATTACCGTGTGTTCTCTAACTAAAAACCCAAAGGCGCATGCAACTGTCATGTCTTGATTTCCGAAATTTTAAGTCCATCTCCATTGTAGAAACAGGATTCATCATGTTATACAAATAAATTAAAAGGGTTTCAAGGGGAAGACTTTAGCCAAGTTTCGTTAAAATCTTTAAAGCCGTTGTGGCGCTACATATATGGCGACACGTTTTTCTGCCTCCATTTCGAAACGAAAGGGCGGATGGTAATAAAATCCATTGTTATATATGGAAAGAATTCCATGATCTGAACCAAACTGGATACTGTTTTGTTAATTGCTAACATCTGTTAGGGATGATATCGACTATATAACTCCTTAAGTACCAATGATTTTTTTATACAATTACCTCATGCTACCTTATACTACTAGTATTACACTATTATTCTTACACTACTATTATGTAAGTTTTTTGAGTGTTATGTTTTTTGTTGCATAGCAACAAATATCTAAAAAAACTATTTTATTGACATATTGAACAATTGTTCAATATTGTTATATTATAATATATATATATATATATATATATATATATATATATATATATATATATATATATATATATATATATTATATATTTTTATTTTATTATATATATATTATATATTTTTATATATTTATACTTGATCATTTTTATGAGCATAAAAATGCTATGAATTTGTAGTTAATGTTTATTTAGATGGTGATTGAATATGTTTGTTGTTAGGATTATGTTATGATCTTTGGCGAAGAGTATAATGGAAGCATGACTCAATTATGTATAATATATATTTTTCAAAATATAGACATTATTATTCTCACATATACGGATTCGACAAGTCCAACCACCTACAGGTACACATTTGTTTTTTCTAATATTTAAAAATTGTTTAATAATTTTGGCTGTTTCAGAGAGAACTGAGCCACTTTTAAAATCCCAAGGGACAAATCCAAGCCATCCGTACTATTGTTATTATTAGGTACACTATTATTATTTTATAATAACTTTTACGCTTCATTTTCTCAAATATCTACATAGTGGAAAAACCTATAAGGGAATGCTGACGGACGATTTTATTTATATAAAAATGTTCTTACAATCTTGCACCTATCTAGCAGAACTGCGTTTTGAGCTGATTTAAATATGTAAAGTCACGTCCAAGATCTTTGGTATCTTGTGCGTGGTATAGACCCATTTTTATCGAATTATGAACATCAGCCTGAAACTTCGTAAATACTTTCGTCTCGTCGTAACCTACAACTATTTTGTTTATGAAAACTCTTGGAATTGGGGCGTTTTCAATCTGTAGGGGAGTGCAAACTTTCTATTTAATTAGGTACTAAAAACTTGTAAATACACATTTGTTTTCTATTTGTATCGTAAGATAATTTTATCACAAAACATTAAATGAATTTTTCAAAATTTTCAAGTTATATAAATTTAATTTTTATTAATTATTTAATTTTTAAAGTTATTAAATTTTCAAAATAACGAAGTTATATAAGACAAACGGGCCAATATTTTTGTAGGCCAATATTTTTCTCGATTTTGTGGTCAAATTATCTTACGATCTAAATAGAAAGTAAATCTGTATTTACGAGTTTTTATTACCTAATTAAATAGACAAAGTTTGCCCCCCCCCCTCCAGATTGAAAACGCCCCATTTCCAAGAGTTTTCGTAAACAAAATAGTTGTAGGATATGACGAGACGAAAGTATTTACGAAGTTTCAGGCTGATGTTATTAATTCGATAAAAATGGGTCTCTACCACGAACTAAGATACCAAAGATCTTGTAAAATAAATTCTAATAAATCTCATCAAATCACCTTTACCCTTCGACGTAAACCTATGACCTCATGTCCCACAGTATCCTTTAATAATACCCCACTTATCCCTGTTGAACAAATCCGATACCTTGGACTTCACTTGGACAAACGTCTGACTTGGAATCCTCATAACAGACTGAAACGACAAGAAACAGCTCGACGTTTCCGACTACTCCAACACTTACTAGACAAACGCTCTAAGCTTCCAGTTAATTACAAAAGACTCATATACATAACTACAATAAGACATATTTTGACTTACGGACTTGAGCTTTGGGGCTCCACTAAGCCATCGAATTCCTCTCGTATCCATTCCTTACAATCCAAAATCCTTCGGGAAAATCCTCAATGCTCCTTACTTTGTCACCAATAAAATAATCCATAATGACCTTAATGTTCCTTATGTTTTCGATTTGGCCCAATCCAGATACCAATCCTTCCATAATAAACTTCAGAACCATCCGAATCCTCTCGTCTCTACCCCTGCTTCATCTTCTATCCCTGATCCGAGGCGTATGAAAAGAAGATGGCCTCGAGATCTCTTATTGTAAATACATTTTGTTTTTAGAGTGCTAACCATTGGATAGTTTCTCAACAAGTGATTTCATGTTATTATTTTCTGTTATCAAATTTACTAAATGCATTTTATTTATTAATACAGTTGTAAATATCATGAATAAATAAAAAAAAAGTTTTAAATCAGAAATTTTATTATTATTATTATTATAATTTTTTATGTGAAAAGACATTTGACTGATGATAAGAATGTGATAGAGGACTGGAGGGGGGCCTCCCACCCGCAAGGCCGGTATAAGGCGCCCCTTGGAGGGTTGCACCGGCTCTGTTAGTACCGCATCAGTTTCAGTCATGAGAACATTCTGTCTACTTCTCGTCCTTGCATCAGCTTGTGAGTTTGTTATTTATTTATATTATAAACATCCAGTGTGTATATTACAAACACATAACATTTTGTAAATAGTCCTGCTTAATCTAGTGTCTTGAAGCCGAAGGTTTTCTTTTAAAGGAGGGGAAATGAGTACATTCTAAGTACAAATGTCACCTACACGGTTTCAAATCCAAAAATAAATTTTTAAAATTATTATTATTTATTATTTTTATATTAAATTCGAAATTTAATAAATAATGCATAATCATAAGCCGGTACTCGGAATATACACAAAAAAAAAATTAAACTGGAATAAATCCGAATAGCATGGAAGCTTGATTTTACCATAAACAAATAAAAGACAGGAATTGTCTAGAATTTCCAAACCATAACAAATTTACATAAACGATATTTCGTAAACATCGGAGGGAAAGTAGGATTCTCCGAAACTTCCCACCGAGCCAATTGTAAACTTAAAACTTAGTAAAATACGAGCGAAAAATCAATAAAGCGTTCATGTGCATTGTTCATTGTAAAAAATATATAAATTAAGCTGAACATGGTCTTATGATATGATTGTAATATTAACATACATGATAAATCTATATCAAGGTTTAAATAATTTAAGTTGGTTATAGCTTTCATTATTCCACCGATGGCTTCATATGATAATATATCTCGGTTGCGTGGGCTCATCAATGTTTCGTAAGATGCATCGGGTTGCAACATATTTCAAATTCCCCTTTCTCAAGTCAGAGGAGATGAGCTTAAACTAATGACTTCGTCATGCTTCCAGTCTTCATTATTTATTTTTTTCTTCAATGAGCCAGGCATTCTATATATGTATTTATAGGAAATAATTATAAATAATTCTCCATTAATGTGATGGTAAAATACTTGACCTTTCATTTCGCTTAAAAGCTTCACCGTTATAGGGCGTGTTGCATAACTATTTTGCAATCGACTTCTTCGGTATGTGTTTTGTTTAAGTTTACACCATATATTAAATAATAGTAAATAAAAAAAATATAATATTGAATAAAACTTGATTGTGTTGGAAAAACAAATTGTTATTAAAAATATGAAAAATAAATCTTGCTATAATTATTATAAATAAAAACAGTATTTACATTAAATTTTAATATACCATAATTAGAAGCATTAATTTGAGTTAAACAGATGTACTAATTTCTTTTATAAGAAATATGGCAAACGATTAGAAAGAAGAAATGCAAAAATCTAAGAAATATTATTTAACAACAGTAGTTTATAGTATATATTTAGTGAGATTTTTTGAGGCAAAATACATATGAAGTGAACGCAATTAGTATGCCTATATATTTATATAAAGTATTATTTCAATTTAAATTTATATATATTTAGTCACACTTAAGAAATAACCTATACTATTGTTCAGATTGGAATGATCTGGTTATAATAATACAAAGACCAGTGAGATCATTAATGATGTGAGTTCACTGAACTCTATTACATACTAGTTCTAACAAATCAACAATAGTCAATAGCTTTTCAGGTAAATAGGGGGAGATGACCTCGACAGAGTGCAACCGGCATGTGGAAACACTTTATTTGGTAGTTGTTTGTAAAGTGAACCACGCTAGCAGGAGAATGTCGCTATAGTAAAAGAATAGCAAACGAAAGTACAATGGACTGGAAGAGTTTTGTTACCCAAGTCGATCTAATCCTGTATTCTGGAGCTATTCAAAATGTAGCAGTCGGTATGTCTGCCACTTTCTCCTGTTTGGCACTTCCTGCTCTACAGGAATACAAGCGATCTCCTCAGGATATTTCCCGCTTTTTTTCATTTTTTTAGTTTATTCAAAGCTAACAACAATGTGATACTTTTATTTATCCAACATTTTTATAAATCATAAGGGATAGTAAATTTACAAAACAATATTGCGGGGAGAAAAAACTAAGGTGTTTGCTTTAGGCAATAATTATCAGACCACACGATAGAAGTGAAATTAAAAATATGAAATATAAATTATAAACAATAACACTATTTTTCCTTTTCGCCTCTCTAACACGCCGTAGCGTCAAGATACAATTTTGAATAATAGCCCATTACAGTGAGAATGGAATGCTGAACAATTACGTTGCTTACAGTATGTAGCTCCTATTTTAATTTTCTGAGATATTTTAATCCATATACAAAAACACTTCACTTAGTCCGACTTTACTCGAGCGTTACTCAAAGGAGATCTGACGGCTCAATCTAATTCACTCTCCACAAAAAAAGTGCAAAACGCTCCTAACGAAGTTTTCACTTCAAAAACAACCGAACGTATTAGGAGCAAAAGACCTTTTCAACTTTCCCTGATTTCGATTTTCTGTATCTTATACAACAACCTCATTTCAGTATTAACTCACATATCTGTATTAACTCCGTCAAATTCAACTGTTAAATTTTTGTTACTATGGTGACAGTTTTTTATATACCTTTGATATGTAGATTTAGGCAGACACCGTAAGAAGGTTATCGCCTAATAACAGCTATATGTTAGCAATATAATATAATAATATATTATAGTGGATTCTGAATAAAAAGTTTTTGGTTATAGTGTGTTCTTATCTTGGTTATGCTTAACTGTAAATCAAAAGTTTCCATTCATTTGCTTTTATGACGAATCCATCGTATTATTAGTCAACAGCACGTATCCCTGAGAACAGGTATCGTCACATTAACTGTCACGTGTAAACGCCTACCAGTGAAATACCGCATCTGATATAACTGTAATAGTGATCAACCGCACTGTTTGCGATATGACTCAAAATGGGCCTCGCTCGATGATTTATTTCGATTCTAAATCTACACTTAATCTCTACAAGATTCCTTTACTCTATACTACATTGCACTATAGAATACATTTGAACATATTGAAATATGCTACCTGGTAACCACAGGAATTTCTGGAAACGAAAAGGCGAATAAGCAGACAAGACTGGCTATCAAAACTGGCCAAGTGCTGAGAATCCGATCAAAGGTGGAATTGAATGTGGGAATGAATGTGGGAATGAATGTAGGTTAATGTGGGACTACAATATAATATAAGAATGCGTAAAACGTCCCAATAAAAATCTAAAGTTGACACAGAGAGAAGAGGTGGTTCTTATGCTCCTCAAGATTGGGCCACAGTTGTATCAATCAAAAGCTAGTTAATGAAAAAGGAAGAACCGCAAATAGGTCTCTACAGAGGGTGTAATTTAACAGCACACGTACTTATGTAGTAGAAATATCTCATGACTCATACAGACGCATCCTAGATATCTGAAAGCATGATATTAACAAAGACAACACTTTGAAACGATCGGGAAAATTCTTGAGGTGTACGAATGATAATAAATAGCAAGAACGAGCGTAAGAAGACATTATTCGTTAATGGACAGTAGTCGACGAATGGGGTGGCCGAATGGGCTAAAGCGTGTGCACTGCACCGCCGTTGCCCGGCAACCTGACATATGAATCAAAGATATAAAACTAGTCACGAGTTCGCGTCCCGGTGCCGGGGGGAGTCTTTTAAATCCTCGCCCACACCCTCTGGTCCGGGAAAATCCCGTAAAGCCTTAACAGCGAGGAAGGAAAGGACCCAAAAAAAAAATCTATAATTAACAATGTATTTGATTGCGATAGTTTCTGTAAAGAGTAACATCGTCAAGTTCGATAGGAATTCTGCGACATCGATTAAAAAAGAATGTGGAGAAGAACATAATACAGAAGTTGAAACCACAAAGGCAAGAACTCTTAATGCTGAAGAGTAGAAGGTTATAACATTTAGTGCCATTTTAAAATTTCACGGAAAAATAAATGTGAGGTTTAGCAAACTCAACTCTTCAACTTCAACGCAAGGCCAGGACCCATTCTGTGGACTCTAAAAAATAATTTAAATCTTTAAATTCCGGAATCGAACCTGCAGCAGATTGTTGCTCGAGAGATATATTAATGTTCATAAAACTCGACTATCGAAATATCATTTTAGTCTAAACGTCAAGGTTAAGAAATGTTTGTTTGGTAAATAAATAATAAAGACTTTATTTGAGTTTATCATGCAATGTATAATGTATATGTAATACATACGGACCACACAACACTTTTAAATATGAAGTTGGTCCGTTTTTGAAAAAAAAGTTGCTCATTTCTGATCTTGAAGTTTCATAACAATAATTGACAGAGAAATATTCCGAGGCTGTGACTAACAAATCATAGGGTCCTGGAATAAGGGACAAATGAAAATGCACTGCTTCCTGATAATATAACCTTCGATTGGAGGGAAAAATATTAATTAATGAGATTTTTCATTAAATTATAATTGAATTTTTTATTAAACTCAAAAACAATTTGAGTTTAAATAGTAGTAATAAATTCCAATCAGTCTCGAAAGACATTTTTTGTATTAGAGAATTATTTTTTTCCTTCTGTCAGAATTGATTACTGTATATATCAAAACAGAGATAACGGAATGTAACTCCTTAGGGTGTTGCATTATAAGCAGATATTATATAATATCGACCCCTAATTTGAAGGGTTCTATAAATCAAACTAATGTATAGGCGTTTATTAATGGTAATGATATTCAAATATATGCCGTATAAAGAATATTTAATTTTTTTTTTTATGGGTAATAACATTTCTTCATAACGTCTAACATATAAGAAACTGCAAAATATCGATAAATTTCAATTTTTAAAACATGATAAAATGTGACATAGGAATACTACTTACCTCATTACATTTGAGTGTAATAAAAACTTAAATAAGATTTAAACAAAAATAAAACAATTAAATTAAAATCAGAATATTTTAACGACGTTTTTATTTCACATTCGAACATGGAAAATTGCAGATAAATACAATTATACAGTCAAATATATGTTAAGAAGAGAAGAAATAAACAAATGCACTGCTGCACGAATGAAGAGTGCACAGCGAATAACTTAACCTACTTTCATAACCTTAGAAAGCATAAACTTGCAGATCAATTTCAGTAACAATAGGAATTTAGTTTCTCCTTCTAAGAATCAAACTAATTCTCTCACATTGACACTTCAATATCGACAAATGCTTCTATGAGTAACTTATCAAGTTATCATGTGTAACGGAAATGATTAAATATAAATGAACAATAAAATAAAAATAAAGATCGTCACGCGATCGGAAAAAAATAAAATTAAGGTGTTAATATAATAATGTGATAGTACATTTTTATTTAAAATCCTACTAGCTTATGAAGTTCTGATTGTATAAATAACCCGTTCATTATACAGTTATTACATCTCATAAAAAAGAGAACCATTTAAATACATTTCCTAAAAAAAGAAAAACATTGAATCATTTATTTTCTGCAACTTCCTATGATATCACACTTACAAGAATCCTGGCCCCTCTCTTACAAAAGCCAAGGTTGTCTAACGTTTAGTTTCTTTTTTAGATTTACATCTCCTACAAGTCCTTGATTTGTGTACTATTCTTTCCTGATATTTAATGTGAAAGTTGTTTGACCTAATATAATTTAGCTAATGGATTGAAAGTACTAATTTGACATATCATTTTAAAAACCAATTTAACGATGCAGAACAAATCCGGTTAAAACTTAGCAAGGTAATATGGTTATCTTGAAATGAAATTAGTGAGCTCTGTCAGGATGGTTAACTGTAGTTAGACAGAATCTTCCAAGACTTCCTAAATCACGAAAATTCTTTTTATTTTAAATCATATCCTCTTCTACCAATGACCCGGTGTGGGTCACTTGGGATGGCTTCTTGTAGAGCCGAATCCACGAATACCGATCACGTTCCAAGTCCTCTTTGGTCAAAGGCCTTAAGCAATAAACGTTAATATAGTTCTGTGTCATACGTTATATATTAAAGAAAATAAAAAATCAAATATGAAAAATGAATACGAAGGACGAGAATTAATCGGCATGTTAAAAAAAATAAATAAACTAAGATTTAATAATACCATACTGAATTTTATAAGTCCTGAACTCTGTTTTATTTACAAGTATTAAAAAAAATTAAAACATTATTTTGCTCGCAGAATGTCTCACTAAGTTTTCCATAAATTACTTCTTCAGTTGAACCAAATTTGAAATTAATAAAATTTGTCAAGATTAAAAAAAAAACATAAGTTATATCTTATTTCACGTATAATTGTAAATATATATAAATAATGTCTTTAGAAGCTGAAACTAGAATTTCTAATGCTCGAAAAAAAAATATTGAATTTTATAATAAGATATCTTACGCTATCTACCGTAGTGTCATTTATTTTTATATTTTCATACATTATTGATGATAATATTTATATTCATTGCACGGATAATGGAGTGTATTTATTAGTAATACTGTAAAACAAAGAAACAAGGACATCTGATTAAAAATAACGTAGTTATAGAATTATGACAAAAAAAATTAATTTGGGAACATAGTGCTTCGAGCTGCTGTAAAATCCGAAACGGTGTCGAGCGCAAACGGTTTAATAAAAATAATATTTCGTATTTTTCTCCAATGTTTAAAAATGTTCTTGGGAAAGGTACATGTAAGATAGGGAATTTCTCGATTTCTTTCGAAATTTTATACAATTTAATCATTTTTGGTACACAACCATATAAAAAAATAGTGATTTTTAAAAATGAAGTATTGCCACTAGAGTTGTTTTCTATTTCTAAATAATTTTCGAACTTTTTTACTAATAAACGCTTTTCAATGAAAATTTTGGAGTATCCAGCACTACTAATTCAATGTTAAGATGAAGTATATTTGAGAAAAGATCTTTATTGAAACGATATATATTTGACATACGTTTGAGTATGGTAACTTAAACGATCTCAAGTATTACATGACGAACAACAAGAACGCATGATGGCAACTTGTGATAGTGTGATTTTTGAAACTCACTCACCACAAAAATCTTTCAATATAGAAACAATTTTTTCTTTTTTGTTTTTTTAGTTAGGTTATAACATCATACAGTGATCTGTGACATTAATTCGGTTAAAAGAGTAAGATTCGGTGTAAAATTATTTTCATAACATACGTTTTTTTTCCATAAATGGTTCTGTTAATAGTATTTGTATATATAAATATGTATATAAAAATATATTTTTATCTCCATTCGTTAACGTTTCGTGGCAAAAATCGTCAACAAAGATTATTTTTATTGATAATGTAGCCAGTAAAATTAATGTGTCGTTGGATGAAAAAAGCTACATACTTAGTAATGTTAACAAGTCTGTTGTTGCGTTAATTTTTATATTTTAGAAATTTACTTTAGAACATACCCGCAGAAAGCTAAGTGGTCTATAGAGTATAGGACTTTATATATCTTTGTTTGGTTTATGGATCATTTTAACGAGTGAGTAATTTCATTGTGATCTCATTGAGCAATAGTTTCATTGGGAATTTTGATTTCCTCAATATACAGTTATAAATTATTGTCCTACGTTAGATAAGGGAACGAAAGTGGTAGTTATCAACTGAAGTGGGATTTCTAATATATTATGTGTCTTATATACTACGTCTTTGAAGTCATCAAATGCTTTAAATAATTAGGTTGTATATTCAAATTAAAATAGATTCTATAAAAATAATCGTATAAGTATATTAGTTAAACTGACGTTTAACCGTAATAAACTGTATCATTAGGATTAAACATTAGTTTAGAAAGCTTGGACGCAAGATCATAATTTTTGTTTTAAATTTTTAAGTAATTTTCAATTTTTTTTAATGGGCATAAATATGACAGATCATAGATTTAATAACATAATAAGGGAATAATAGGTTTATTAACTGCAGTGTTTATTAATTACCAGTTTCTCACATGGTACCTGCACTCATGTGGATAACCACATGATCTCGCTTTAAAAACTAGTCCTAGGAAGCTGATACTTATTACTGTGTCCTTGAATCTACATTGCCACATAACTTTCTTTCACTAAGGTCCACAGGTCAAGAAACAACGTTATATATCCTTAATAAGATCTCATATCCATTATGGTTGTTTTAAACGAATCAAAGATAAATTCTTATACGATCTGGACAACTTGAAATGATAAACATCCAAAATTTGTGAAATTGTCCAAACTAGTTCTCTTATAACCATTGAACAGTTAAATTTAGTTAGGTTCAGAACCATTCATGAATAACAGGAAATGGTTCTATCGATTAAGAAAACAAAAGGTTAAAACCAGAAGAAAAACTATCTCCAGTCATTAGATAATTTTTACCACAAACTTTCTATGAAAGGTTAATTCTAAAAACCACAATGCTTATGGAAAACGGTACTTGTTTTTAGAAATTATATATTTCTATTTTTTTCTGTTATATTATTGGTCGATTACGAATCAAAACGTAATATGAGCTGTTAATTTATGTAATATAAGACGTTTTTATTATAGAAAGTCTAGATTATTCATATAAAAATTTGTTCAAATACGTTCTCCTAGCCTTTTTCAAAACGAAAAAAATCATTGTTCATCTTAAATATTTAATCTAATGCTTTGAACGTAATTATCAAAACAAGCATTGAAAATGTCCACAGTACTTGAATGAGACTATTTATCATCCATGACATGTAGAACTGTAAACTAACTTCCTTGAATAATCATCAAACAAATTATAGACACTATATACAGCCATACAAACTTTCAAATTGATATCGGTAATTAAAACGTTACACAACTGTAGCATGCTTTCTAAACACACATTTATCGGTCATAGGTGCTTGCCTAGACACTCTCTATTAGTTATATTGTTATCTAGTGATTTCTGAAAGCTTCTAAGATAATAGGAGTCTTCATAATGTTTCCAAAGAATTAAGGAGATGCTCTGCTAAGGGGATAATGTGCAATATAGCAGTCACATTAGCATAGAAAAGAAGGCAATGATTGGCGTGACATACCCATGGAAGGACAAGCACATAAATTCCTGAGGATTCCAGGTACTAATGTATCCAAGCCTAGTAATGTATTCCTTAATTTCATTGAACTTGATCTCACCGTATCGTTGCTATTACAAAAAAGGACAACATCTATTGGCTTTTGAAGATTCGAATAGTTTTTTGTGATTTTCAGAAGAATGTAAAAAATGTAATTCAAATGTCATTTACCTACAGATTGCAGAGGAAAATCAACGAACCTTTATACCGCAAAAGTAGCCAGAATTGATGGATAAATTTTAAAAATACTATATTAATACTCCGTGGTACAAATCCCTTTTTATCGAATTATTAACATCCGCCGTAACTTCATAAATAGTTTCATCTCATCGTAACCGTTTAGGTACTAAAAATTCATAAATACACATTTGCTTTCTACTTGCATCGTAGGATAATTTGATAAAAAAAATCGGAAGAAAAAAAAAGGTGGCCTTCAAAACTATTGAGCAGTTTGGCGTGACCTACTCCCCCCAATTTTCAAAATAACGAGGTTATATAGGACTAACGGCCCTATATTTTTGTAGGCTACCTTTTTTTATCTATTTTGCGATTAAATTATCTTAAGATCCAAGTAGAAAGCAAATGTGTATTTACGAGTTTTTAGTAACAAATTAAATAAACAAATTTTACCCCACTCCAGATTGAAAACTCCCCAAGTCCAAGAGTTTTCGTAAATAAAATAGTTGTAGGTTACGATGAGATGAAACTACGAAGTTTCAGGCCCTTTTTCATTAAAAGGGGTCTGTACCACGGAAGAGCAACAAGTGTTAGGTATATAAATATTAAATGAATACAAACAAAAGAGAAATACATTTAGATAATTAAAAAAAATATATATATTTATAAATAAATAAGAAATAGTAATAAGAGAAAGTATACATAAATATACAGTAAGTAGTAGTGAAATAAGTGGCATACATATAGGACTGCATGGAGAAGGACGAATGAAGAACTACTAATTAAAAAGTTGGTCAATCAATATCCATTATTTGAAAACAAGGAAGTTAAGAAGGATGGTGTATGTAGCTTGGAGCCTATCCATCAGGAGATTCAACAAGGAATGGCTCAATAGTGGGCAAGAAACAACATGGAACACACCAGATGTATCGAATCAACAAAGATGCAATAGGTGTATGCAGTAGGTGTATAACTGAAAAGAAATGGCCCAAGGTAGGTAGAGATGGAGAACTTTGGATAAGGCGGTATAAGATTTACAAGGCCTTAAATCTTATGTCAACTTCTAATGCCAACAGAAAAAAATATACGATATAATAAATAAATAATAATAATATAAAATTTTAATAAATAATCAGAACTTCAAAAATAAAATAACAAGCTAGAGTAGATTTCTGACAAGAAATTAACAGAATTTGTGGGTAACTGATGCAGATCGTAATAAAAATTCCAAATCGGTCCAAATTTCCAGTTTTCGAAGAATTTAAATGATCGATTATAGCAGATTTTCGATAGTTACCAGCAATTAGAAAGCAGCCAATCTGGTTTAAATTCTTCGAAGTGTGAAACCAGAAAGAATGACATAACAAATTTTACGTGTTCTAATTTATGGGGGTTTTGTTTATTTTCAGTATTCAATTTACTTTATTTCAGACGTTAGCACAAAGTTTTCGCATTGTTATTTTAACGTAGAGTATTTGAAATACAAAGTATTTTATTTTTTAATATAGTGAATTTTAATTAAAAAGCATTTCCACGTTTTTAGAAAAATATTTCAAATAGAAAATACGATTGTTAAATTTTGATGACAAAATACCTACATCTTACGAGATGGTGGTTTACTACTAATTTAAAAAAAGATTTATTCTGGAGCAGAAAGGAGCTACGATATTGATATTCTTTTAAAACTGGGAATAAATTATTTTATTTAAGTAATGCTAAGTCTGAAAAATTTATAATAAACGTGACGCTTCGTCAAGTTATTTCATTATTAATAATCTGTAAGGTATTGCGTAAATTAAATCATTCCTTTTGCTCGGTTGAAAAGTACTTAAAAACATTATTAATGAAAAAAAAATGTAAGTTTTTTTTCCAACTAAATATTTATCGGTCCACATTCACTTTTTTTTTGTTTACGTTACAAATACGCTCCTCTACATTTTTTATGACAAGATCTTAGATTCCTTAATATATTTTTTATGGGTAATCAATTTTAAGACCAATCACAAATGATTCACATATTATTACAAATTAAACACAATCGACCTTAACGGGTTAGAGAGATTTTATTTATTTAAAGTATGAAAGTATTTTTTTTGTATTTTAGTATTTGTAATTTAGTAGTATAGAAAGCAAATACAAATACCTCTTTTTCCATTTTGTAACAAATAAACGAAAATACAGTAACAAACAAAAATGCAACATTAAAAAATATATTTAAAATATTTCATCTGAAATCCTGGCCAGATCTGCGCCTGTACTGGTCATTCTTCTCTCAAAAAATGGGTTGACTATTAAAATCACCTCAAGACGTTATTTCACATGGTTTAAAAACAGTTATGTTAGCGAAAAAGAAATTTATTAGTGGATTATGAATTGAACATTACTGTAATTCAAAGGTCCGGCCTATCCATTACCTTCCGACCAAATCCAGGAAGTAGATCAAAAGAAATATTTTAAAATCCAAAATAAAATCTTTTTTTTTGGTATTTTGTATTTTAAGAAGTAAATCACGAAATACATATATTTAACTGTTTATTTGTACAAAACAAAATACAGAAAAAGTATTTGTAAAAAGAATAAATAAAAAGAATTTTATTTTGTATTTTAAATACAGAAAATAAATTACCGAATCTTAATTAAAAATGGTATCACTCTTAATAACCCCTGAAGAATTTTTGTTTGCACGAAGATTCCCCCTCTTGAAAATCGAGCTTAGAAATATGCTGAGCTTGGATCCACTAAATTTGTATTATCTTGTACCACATAATTGATTAGACTACAGAAATAATGTAGAACACCAGGTTCTTATCATAGAAAAGAGTAGTAGAGAATATTTTGTTAAATAAATATGTAATCTTATGTAAATAAATGGGGACAAAAACATGGCTTTTTTTCTTTAATAACCTTTTCAGTTCACACACACGCAATGTTGGTATTACAGACCTTGTGCCGCCTAAATCAGCCTTTCCCATCTCTGCCTATCTTGGAATATTTCTTTCCAGTTACCTGCATGCAGCTCTATTCCATCCTTGTTGATTCCATCTATGCATATGGTTTTTGGCCTTCCACGTTGCCTACTGCCTACTATTGAGGCATTTGTTGTAGTACACAGACTTTCTGAAGGATTGATTCGAGCTACATATCTTATTTATCTTAACCTCCTTGCCTTTGTTGTTTTTTTGCCTGATCCTAGTTCTTTTCGTTTATCGTGAGAAGTATTTTCCTCTGAAATCTCCCAAAATTTTTTCTTGTATATTGGTAAGAGGCCAAGACCCACATATTACAGCCCTATATTAGAACTGTTTTAATGTTTGCATTGCACATCCTTAATTTGTGATTCTTATTGATACTTCATATTCCAGAATTATTCTAAAGAATAAAGCTCTTTTATAATAGAAAAGTAACAAGTTCTTTTGCCTTCTATTGAAGCATTTTTATGTAGGTTTTTTTTATTTATTTTTTTATTAGTTTATCCTAGTGTCAAAAACAAAGCAATAGTACTTAAATTAATGATTTTATTGTTAATGTAGTGTGAAATGTTGTACACATAAACATGACCGGTTATTATGTATTTGTAAATTATAAATATCATTAAATAAACTTATTATTGAAGAATTCATTGATGTGTAAATGTTCCCAGATGGATTATTTCGAGCTACATGACTTATCCATCTTAAATCCCTTGCCTTCATATCAAGTGATATTGATTGACTAGTTTCTGGAAGCAGCTCTTCATTGGACTTTCTCCTCCTTGCTTTAGTATTCTGATCTCAGATCGCTCCGGTTATGGTGCGCAGTAGTTTTCTCTTAAATTTTTCAATACTTCTTTCTAGGGTGCTGATTGGGGTCCTGATCTCGAAGCCGTATACGAGCTTTATCATAGCATTGTAAATCCTTAATTTGAGATTTTCGGGTACCTTTGTAAGAGAGAAGAAATTTAAAAAAAATTGGTCTTTCATTGAAGTTATTGAGGAGGCAAGGTATTTGAATTGGTCTATTCTTGAGAATGATTTTCCTTCTAAGCAGATCCCGTCATTGGTGTGGGACTTTCGGCTTATCGTCATATATTTTGTTTTATTTTCATTTATTCGTAAGCCGATACTCATATTTTAAATATGCAAAATACTTGGTACTGTAGTTTAAAATAATAATTAAAATATTTTATATCCAGGTCTGTTAAATGATATTATTTTAATTCCGGCCTAAGTATTGGCTTCTGGCTACGAAACATTGCGCGATCGACTCCGAAATTAGCCTTGCCAATATTTCGCTACCTACGAAGATTAACAAACAATAGGATACCATAGGTGTTGGAAGAAATTGCTATGGCTGAGGCCTTTGACAGAAGGTTTAATTAGGGCT
Organism: Nezara viridula; assembly: GCA_928085145.1. NCBI lineage: Eukaryota > Metazoa > Arthropoda > Insecta > Hemiptera > Pentatomidae > Nezara > Nezara viridula. Next base: position 90,924,502 of record OV725081.1, read on the forward strand.
AAATAAGGTCATTGGGGTACAATGGGACGAATGGGCCGTAGGTGCGGCGGCGTGACGGCATCACGTAACGTGTTACGTAACGAGGGCGACGCGTCGTACTGGGACTTCCTCGCCGTGAAAGTACCCGTTACGTCAGAGGCTGCCAACCAGCCCTTCGACAGATGAAAAGCCTCACACGCTCGGTGGAAAGCTGTTTTTCCAACCCCTCAACCCAGTTTCAGTCGCTAAACTTACATAAGTCACTTTGAGAGTTTTTCTTAGAACTGTTTCATTACATTCACATTAGATAGCAGCTATATAGATTAAGCATGGATACATGGCATGTAAAATATGAGTATTGACTTTATCCCTTAATGAGATCTTAAATCAGGTCATTGATGAAACATATTTATTTTCAAACCATCTTTGAGTTATCATTGAGTGATTTAGGAATGATTTTTTTTCAGAAACAAATCAAGAATCCTATTATTATAGTTATCGCATACGTTTACCTCTAAATGATTTTTTATTAAGTTTCAAAATTCGCTCTAAAACCCTTGAAATAATTTACGAATTATGATAATAGTGGTTAAATAGTTGACTGTCGTGAATAATGAGGAGAAGAATAGTTGGGGTGATCAGTCAAATAAGAAGGCAAAAATAAATGATAATATTTATTTTGTCATTTGCCGACGTTTCGACCTGAAGTTCAGGCCATCATCAGGGCTAAGAAAAGAACCAGGTAACAAGGTATGAGAAACATAAAAATTACAGTAAAATGCAGTTGTTAGAATAATGACAAAAGTAAGAACAACAGATAAATAATAATAACTGGTACAAAGTGTGGAATGATGAAGTAATCATAGTCAAAAAGATGACATAAGTATTGAACTGGGAATCTTAGAAGAAAATGTTAGAATAAAATATTTTTCTGTTTTACACTGTTTTTGATTCTTTTTTTAGCCCTGATGATGGCCTGAACTTCAGGTCGAAACGTTGGCAAATGACAAAATAAATATTATCATTTCTTTTTGTCTTCTTATTTGACAGATCGCGCCAACTATTCTTCTCCTCTTTACGAATTATCATTTCAACACGACGTTTCAAAGATCTGACGAATACGGTGATATATTTACATAAACCAGCAGTACAACATGTGGTGGTGAGAAATATATATTAGTTTATTAGAGGCAGGTAGAGAGGAGAGTGGATAGTAATACTCTATTTCTCAATGTTGTTATAAAGTGAACAGCGATGAACCAATTAGCAAAGAATTCAGAAGCTGAGAAGAATAAAGAAACTTTCTGAGAACTAGTTATAAACAAGTTATTGCCATTGGAAACCAAAATAGGATTATTGGGGCTATTAACTCAGATTCTATCTGTAAAGGACTTTATGTTTCAAGGTTTAAAAATATTTTGTAGAATGTTAAATTAAACTATCCACAAATAAATACACATTATAAAAATATATTCAATAAAATCACAAATACTGTCTCGTAACCATACTTATCTAGATATGATACATCTTAAAAAATCTAAGAAATCATAATTAATTATCCTTTTTTTCAATTTCTTGATTAATCTGTATTGATGAATAAATAAATAATTAGAATGTACTACTTCCTTAAAGAAAAATACTTCCTACTTAAAACTTTTATTCTTTTATTTCCGAAGTTTAAATTGCTGTGAACCATCCATCCCATCTTGTTTACTAACTATATGAACTATAATTATAAAATTTATGTTAACAGTTAAATTATTTAATAACATATAAAGTGAATTCTTGTAATAAACTGCCTATATAATACTGAACTTAAATTTTATAAATAAAGTCCACATAGATACAATTATAATGTATAAATGATAAGAATTATCTACCTCAATATATGACCAATTGATAGAAATAGACAAGCTTATAACAAGCGCAAACAGAGCTTTCTTCTCTCTTTCAAAGGAATTGAAAACCCAAAAATTCTCAACAAATCTCTACTTAAGGGTGTAATATGCTATGATAAGATCAGTTCTGATACACAGTTACAAGACCTAGACCCTGCCTAGAAATCTAGAAAGAAGTATGAAAGATTTGAGATAAAATACCCCACTCCACAACCGGAGCTATCTGGGATCAGAGTACTAAGGCAGGGAGGAGAAGGACTAATGAAAAAAATATTTCAGGAATTGGACAATCAATATCTAATGATATGAAGGCAAGGATATTAAGATGCAGCTCGTAGCAATCCTTCCAATAAACTCTGTACAGAAATGAATAGTAGGCTAAAGTCTACACGCATGGCCAAAAATCAGATAATAAATCGAATTAACAAAGATACTGCAGAAAACCTGAACACAATAGTCTAAGATAGGTAGAAATGGAGAAAGCTGGTTAAGGAGACAAAAGATGAACAAGTTACTCGAAGAACGATGAAATAAAAAAAAACTATACATAAATTCGTAGTGATAAGGTTGAAGGTGGAAAATGGATCTCTGAAACGTTAAGAGGATGAAAGTGAGAATATCCATATGAATTTGTAAAGTGTAAAATTTTCAATCATGAATATCTTAGAAATATGAGAACCTTTTTTAAAGATTTCTTTGAAACCGTTACTGACAATTTTTTTTTCCAGATGCTGCTGAATACCGATGTCCGGAGAAGTACGGGCAGTTCGAGGACGCCAAGCAATGCGACAAGTTCTACGAGTGCGAAGAAGGAGTGGCCACCGAAAAGCTCTGTCCTGATGGATTAGTCTTCGATCCTCTCAACAGAAAAATCAACAAATGTGATCAACCTTTCAACGTTGACTGTGGTGACAGGATTGAGCTCCGTAAGAATATTTATATTTATTACTTATTCAACTATAATATTCCTATTTATCATACTATTAATAGTTTTTTTTTTTGTAAAATACAAATAATAATATTTAAATGTAATAATTATTCAATTAATACAAGTATCCAATTATAAGTTTACATAACCTATAAACAAATATCACACTTACTACACATACTTTTATATTATTATTTATTTTGTGTTGTTTGAAAAAAAAAAAAAATGAAGAAATAATTGATGGAGCCTTTCGAACAAATAAATTTAATGATATATTTCAAATAAATTGATTGAATATATTAAATTAAAAGCCTATAAAAGGTAGAGGCTATAAATAAATAAAACATTGACTAATTATTGTAACGAATTAAAACTTTGAAAAATATTATCACAGATTAGAAATAGAAAAATGTCAATGTCTCTATGGTTCATTCCCAGTGTAAAATTCAATCAAAAATTATAAATGTATTTAAGCAACAAAAAAGAAATTTAAAGCTCCAAAATAACATAAAACCAAAAATAGAAAACAAGAAAAAAAATACAATTTTTTATGTCCTATTTCAAAATTTAATATAAAACTCTAGTTATAATATAATTAATGACTATCAAGTACAATTGGTAATTATGTAAATCAATAAAAAATATTATGCCGTGGCACAGACCTCTTTTTATCGAATTATTAACATCCGCCTGAAACTTCGAAAATAGTTTCATCTCACCGTAACCTAAAACTATTTTATTTTTGAGAACTCTTGGAATAAGGGCGTTTTCAATCTAGAGTGGGGCAAACTTTACCGATCCCTTTCATCTTTGTTGATTCCACCTATACATCTGGTGTGTTCCATGTTGTTTCTTGCCCACTATTGAGCCATTCCTTGTTGATTCTCCTGGTGGATGGGCTCCAAGCTACATACACCATCCATCTTAACTTCCTTGTTTTCAAATAATGGATATTGATTGACCAACTTTTTAATTAGTAGTTCTTCATTCGTCCTTCTCCATGCAGTCCTATATGTATGCCACTTATTTCACTACTACTTACTGTATATTTATGTTTACTTTCTCTTATTACTTTATTTGTGATTCTCCAGTCCAGTATATATGTCATATTGTTATTTATAATTACTATTTCTTATTTATTTATAAATATATATATATATTTTTTAATTATCTAAATATATTTCTCTTTTGTTTGTATTCATTTAATATTTATATACCTAACACTTGTTGCTCTTCCGTGGTACAGACCCCTTTTAATGAAAAAGTACCTGAAACTTCGTAGTTTCATCTCATCGTAACCTACCTACCTACCTACCTATTTTATTTTTGAGAACTCTTGGAATAAGGGCGTTTTCAATCTAGAGTGGGGCAAACTTTACCGATTTAATTAGGTACTATAAACTCGTAAATACCCATTTGCTTTCTACTTGGATCGTAAGATAATTTAATCTCAAAATCGATAAAAAAAAAGTGGCGTTCAAAAATATTGAGCCGTTTGGTGTCACCTGCACCCCCAAATTTTCAAAATAACGAGGTTATATAGAAAAAATGGCTCAATATTTTTGTAGAGAACTTTTTTTATCGATTTTGTGATCAAATTATGTTAAGATTGAAATAGAAAGGAAATCGTTATTTACGAGTTTTTAGTAACAAATTAAATAGATAAAGTTTGCGCCCCTTCGGATTGAAAACGCCTCAATTCCATGAGTTTTCGTAAATAAAATAGTTGTAGATTATGGAGAGAAGAAACAATTTACGAAGTTTCAGGCGGATGTTAATAATTCGATAAAAAAGGGGTCTGTACCACGGGCTATAACGTTAGACCAAAATTGTGCAATTCGAAAATTATTTTATTTTTAAATATTATGTCAAAACGGTTGATATTTAATTAAAATATTAGAAGTTACAGCCTAAAACTTGATACCTTTGACGCCAATGGCTTATAAATCTAAAATACTTAATAAATGAAAATTCTAGATAGTAAAAATGTAATAATTATTATAATATTTTAGATTTGTTTTCATACCTAGCCATTACGTACAGTACTCATATATATAGTTTATCTTTCGCAAAGTAATTTTTATTCACTTCTTAATATTTATTTATTAGTAGATAACATAATCTGTTTTTTTTAAATCTTTTTTTCTTTCCTATATATCAGTAATAACTTTTGTTTGGTCCTTGATAACGACCAAAAAATTCGGCAAAAACGTCGCTATAAAGGAAATATTTTTTCATTATGACTCTGACACTAACAATCCTTCCTGCCCTACTTGGAATACCTACATAAACCGGACAGGAAATGCAAAAAATCAAAGATGTCTAGGAATTAAATTCAATAATTTTAGTTTAGTGTTATATTCAATAGTCATACGTTTAGTGAATAATAAATACATTATATAAAACTGTTTCAGAACCACCGAAGTCAAACCACTTGTGCCCGAGAAGAAACGGCTACTTCGCACACCCCGATGAGTCGGTCTGTCACATATTCTACAACTGTATTGAAGGAGAAGCCACCGAAATAACATGCCCGACTGGTCTCCACTTCGACGAGTACTCTGGTACCTGTGTTTGGCCCGAATCTGCTGGGAGGAGCAACTGCGGGCAGACTGAAACTAGTGAGTAAAATAAATCGATTCAAATCAGCAAGAAGTAACGACAAAATGAAAGTAATTGCGCCAAATTTAGGAAACTGTATTTAGTAGGTAATGAAACAATGAGACAACTGAATATGATTTTTTCGAAACGTCTGGGAAATGTATGTTCTAAAAAACTATGTAAAAATTATTATTATATATATATATATATATATATATATATATATATATATATATATATATAACAATAATAAACTAAAACAAATTACAAGATTGAAATACTGAATTTGACTAAGGATTCGAACAAAAAATCATAGCGGTCTTATATAGAGAAAGGATCCACTCTAAATGGGATAATTGTTTATAAAACAGTAGATAATTAATGAATTAAGAGTCTTTTTCCTTTAATCTTTTTTTTTATTATTGAAATTTACAACCATATTAAATTATAAATACAATAAGTAAATATGAAACAAGTAACATGACATGTACAACGTAAAGAGAAACTATCCATTGGTAGCACTCCAATTATATTTGTAAATTAGAAGGTCTCGGGATCATCTTCTTTTCAGACGCCTCTAAGAAAGATCAGGGATAGAAGAGGAAGCAAGGCTGGAAACAAGAGGGTTCAGAAGTTTATTATGGAAGGATAGATATCTGGATTGAGCTAAATCGGAAACATATGGCACGTTAAGGGTCGTTATGGATGATTTTATTTGTGACAAAGTAGGGAGCATTGAGGATTTTACAAATGGATTGTGGGGATTGGATACGAGAGGAATTGGACGGTTAAGTAGAGGCCCAAAGCTCAATCTCGTAAGTCCAAATTGGCCTTATTATAATAATATATATGAGTTTTTTGTAAATAGTTTAAAGTGTAGAGCGTTTGTCTAGTAAGTGCTGCAGTAGTAGAAAACGTCGGGCGGTTTCTAGTCGTTTCAGTCTAGTATGAGGGTTCCTTTAATCTAAAAACATTATTTATTTAAATAAAATATAACAATCATAATAACTGGCATATAACCTTTTTTTTATAAATAAGTATTTTTGTAATCTCCTATACTTACAGCCGAATATTATTAGTTTTCTTTAGGAGTGAATAGCTGCCTTTAAGGAGCTAGTGGAATTCAGTGGAACCATATTGTACAATGAAAGTAAAAAACTATCAAAGATTATTTAATTTTTTTATTAAGGTTTTCAATATTTGATTTAATATCTGTAGGTCGTCTCATTACCAAAAACAAACTGCTCCTCTTTACTGTTAAGTAAAATAAACCACTCAGAACTCAATTTACACTCATTTAAATAAAAACATGTTACCTTGTTTTGACTGCGATATTTTCTAATATCTTCATTGATGTTTGAAATAGTTACAATGCAACGATTACGCAATTCTATTGGAAAAGAAATTGCTATTTAGTAAAATAAATTTTAAGATAGAAGCTCCTTCAAAATACTACGTTTGCCAAGTAGATCAGTCTTGCGGGTTAGTGTGATTTTATTTTTAGCAACACACTTAAATCTACTTTTAGATTACTGACTTTGAAATTCATTGTTACATTAAAAAATTAATTGTAATATTTATTTCAATCATTATTTCTATATTAAAAAACCTGACAGAAACTTAACCAAACATTTTCTGCCAAGGAATTCAATAATAATGCAAAGACAAGGATGAGGGAGAGTTGTGCCCAGTGACACCTCTTCCTATTTTGAATTCACAATTTATATTTAGGCGAGATCTCCCATCCAGGTTCTTATTATATGGATTTATAAGTTTTGCAAGGTAATGTTATATAGGATCAATAAGTCTATAATGTGTGGATAAGATTTTAATTTCTTGTCGAGAGTGTCTTAATGTCTGCATAAGACTATGTCAGAGGATCAGAACTGTTTACAACATCCTGAATATATTTATATGATAATTGAGAGAGTAACGATACCTTAAGCTTTCCTTTTATTGAATATGATATATTTTTATAACTGTATTATAAAATATATTTGATCACTGTATATTTACGGAAGAAAAAATTAAAATCAAGCTTTTCTAAACAATACCTATTAATTCCGAAGGACGATAAAAAAAAATAACAAATCAAAAGTTTATTTTATAGAAATACGGAAAATATTTAATGAATATCATCTTTTTTCAGTCAAGCTGAAGGATGGGTTCTCTTGCCCTAAGGCCCAGCAAGCCAACGCTCATGGACAGACAGTTGCACACCCCGTCTTTGCCCACCCGGATGACTGCCAGAAGTTCTATGTCTGCCTCAACGGTGTCACTCCCAGAGAACAAGGATGCGGTTCCAGCGAAGTATACAACGAGGAGTCACAGAAGTGCGACCAACCAGAGAACGTTCCCGGATGGTAAGTTACCAACAATTATTGTACAATTAATAGTTTAAAACATATGCATATAGGTAGATTATCTAGGGAATATATTCTTGATTTCTTTTAAAACAAAATCTAATGTCAGATAGTTAAATGATTTAAAAATTAATAAAATCACCCCTTTTATAAGGCTCCATTGGCAAGTTGGACTTGAGGAGATATATTTTTCATGATCGAATAAATATTTTTTATGTCAATTCACACGGTTTTTGCTAACCAATGTTTGTGATAAGTGCAATTAAAAAAAAACATTTTGTGCACCTTCTGTAGGTCCGATAAGTTTTTTTTTTTTTTAATTTTGTTATAACTTGAATGTTTTTCATTGTTATATTAATCATATTTAATTAAGCATTTGTAATGTTCAAGAAGATTTTTAGTATTAGAGTTATTTCATGAACGAAAGAAAAGTTATGCGGGTTTCCATGGGAACCTGAAAAACAAAATTTAACAATACTTTGAAAAATAAATCTCTATCAATACAAAAATCAATATTCTGTATCTTTGCTAATACTAGCCCAATTTAAAATATTATTTATTTTTGCGTGGAATTTTATTACTTTTCACATGGTACCAGAAAATCCCTCTTATCATCAAAATTATTAGAGCCTTTTTGGAGCTAAAATCTATTAGAAAAAAACAATTGAAGAAATTTGCACACCTAAATAACCAATAAGAGGCAATCATGGTTCAGAAGCACAGACCAATGCGTTTTTTTGTTGTTTTTTTTTTCTGAAAAGGCATTTTTTGGATTCAGGAGGCTCCGAAATATATAGAACTATTGAAAACTTCACATTGAAAATTTTTCATGATTACAATAATATTCTTATTTATTTGCGGTAATAAGTTTTAACAATTGAAAACATTAATTAAGAAATTAGTTATCAATAAAAAGCATCTACAGTGGAAAACACAAAATTATTTCCATAAAGCCATAATTTTATTATAATTTCTAATTATAATAAAGCTGAACATTTATTATAAATTATAAACAAACAAAAAAATTAATCACCAAAGAACCATCTTGTTGTCAATTATATAAACATTAAATTTCTTCAGGGGTTTTCGTTTATTTTTATTTGTAAGATTTTATTTTTATTTGTTAATATATCGCTGTTGAAATTACTGTACATATTGTTAGAATTTTTGTTTATAAGATCGTTATTTGCCAGATATATATTTTTTTTAATTTGTAAATTATTGCTAGGCTTAAGGAGCCTTGTCTTATATTAAGTTTATTTTCTATGATTCCATCTGTCTAAAATACGCGATGCATTTCTTCTAAGGAAGACAAATAGCTTTTATAGTTTTAGCAATTCATTAGAACGGAAAAGGTTGCCTTTGAAATGGAAAGGGTTGCATTTGAATTGCAAAAGATTACATTCGAATTGGAAAGGTTTTTGAATTGCAAACAGTTACATTGTAAACAGAAAGGCTTACAGTTGAACCGGTAACCGGTTACGGTTGAAGGTTACGTATGATTTGGAGATGTTACATAAATAAATAAAAAATACTAATCATGTTATTTGCGCAATATTTGTTTGGATTCGCGAAAAGCTTCCATAAATCGAATAGGGTATGATATCCAAAACCAAAATAAAATATATATATTCATAATTATAAAAATTCGTATCTTGATTAAAATGGTTGATTTTTAGATATTTGATTACACATAATTATTTACCACCGTAGATCAAATCAATACAATATTACATATTGAAAGTGACATATAACATTATATATATATATATATATATATATATATATATATATATATATATATATATATATATATATATATATTTATTTATTTATTGTTAACTGATTGTTTTTGGTTTTATAGTGAGGACTGGTTCAAGGATACCCCAAGCGCAGGAGACAAGAAGCGTTCAAGGAGGCGATAGATAGAAAATGCTCAATCTCAAGACTGTTGTCCGTCTCATAAGAAAATTTCATCCAGTATAATATTTATGTAACTTTCATCAGTGGCTGATGGCTGAAGATGTGGAAACCATGAACATTTTAAATAAATTCAGACTGTAAATTATTCCATATCGGTCGATCAAGACCGAATAAATATGGAAATTAAGTTCGAGAATATCCGTCCCAAAAAAAAAAAGTATCGAAAACGTACAAAAACTCATTTCATAAATTTAAATACGACTTAAAATAATGACAAATGCTCAAATTATAAAGCATGTCGTATATCTCAAAACATTTTTTAAAGTAAGCAAATAGAATATCGTGATTCTCATTTCCACAATTATGTTCCATGCTGTGTATTATATATTTGTCTGTTATATGTTATAGAAAATAGTTTTACAAATGTATTTATTAAAGTTCTGAAAGGCAGAATTATGCGCTGTGTATATTACAAAAAGTATCGACTCATCAGTGTATTATTAATAAATGTTGTAAAATTAATTGAATAATAGTTGTAATAAAATATTATTTTTAAAAAAAGTCATGTTCAACTAATTGCTCATCATTATCACAATCCTATCTCGATTCTCCAATGTGTTACAGTTATCATAATTCCCTTCCAATCATTGACGGATCCAGCATTTAATATTGGGGAGGGCTTCATACTTAAATCTTTTAAAATTCATAATATATATATATATATATATATATATATATATATATATATATATATATATATATATATATATATATATATTATGATGATTACTGTGGAAGAAAAAGAAAGAAACTAACTACCTATATAAAATGGTGTTTAAGTGATTCATGAGGTCCTATTAAATGTAATCAGACGAATAATAATACCTTTATATTTTTTTCATAAAGCATGGTCGTAATTTACAATTTTGGGGAAGGCTTCAGCCCGAAAGCCCCTCCTCTCTGTAGATCCGCATATTGTTTCAATATATGTAACTACAAAAGCAATTCAGCTGCATTAAATGAAAGTTTTAAATAAAAGTTAAAAGTAACGAAGAGATAAACTGTTATTAAAACGTTGGAACTTAAAACGAAAAATGTAACTAGATTATAAGAAGAAATAAAGGGTACGAAGTCTCAGATGTTCTACGACAAAGAGATTTAGAGAATATAATATTAAAAATATACCTATCTTTTAAAAAACACACCTACTCTTTAGAATTAAATAATTTAATTAACTAAAGTAATTTTATAAGTTTTAGTAATATTTAAATATTAGTCAATATATGCGGTAAAAATAGCTATAATTAAGCATGCAGTTGTACTCACGTGTTCACAATGCAGGTCATTAAACTCCCCAACTCCTTCATAATTTTACTTATCTAGTTTGAATAATCTTATAATTTTAATATTAAATAATAACCCTTATAAAATTGAAATTACCCTTATAAATTAGCAATAAAATTTTAAATGTATACAAATTAATTATATGTACTTTTTTCATTTATGATAATGCTACTACTTTCAATTTATGTAATTATATAATTTTCTTTCTGTTGTATAAAAATAATCTAAAAATTGTAAGCAGGAAAAAAATTAACAAAATGAAATTCCAATATTTAAATAATTTTATATATTTATTTGATCTTCAATATAATTGCGCACATGAAAGGAGTTGGGCCGCTGAAAATAAATCCTGAAATATGCCATTACTCTCACATTAAAATAAATTTAATATAAGCTAATTATAATTTAATTAAATAATAATATATTTTTATAAAACATGAATAAATTAAATCATTAGCATAAATAACTTAAATGTGTTGTATTTATTAATAAGTTAAACATTGATTTATATTTACATATAAATAAGTTTAATTGCTAGGCAAATATGATTAAAGCGAAAATTGATTAAATGAAATGTTGATAAAAGTAATTTAATAATGTGAGAGAGGAGGCAGCCACTGCAGGCATATTAAAATAAATTAGGTTATTCCAAGAACATGCAACTAATATCACAAATTATACTGAAGAAAAAAAAAACATGCATTATAAAAAATGGGTCAAAGTACTAGCTCAAACATTAATTAAGTTTTGATATATTTGAATTATTTTAACTTTATATATCTCATGTTATTGATGTTTGGTTAGAGGTTCTTTTATGTATAGATCTTCGGGTAATCTTGGATAGTAAACGATTTCATAAACTGCCTGAATATATTCAAGAGAATCAAATATTAAATGTGATAAAAAAAATTATATTAATAATATATAAATTGTCACTTTTCTCAATAAATATTTGGATTTCCATTTTATGTTATTTTTAGTAAAGTTCATTCATACGAAAACATAAATTGTAACCTTTAAACTAAAATAAATTCTAAAAAGATATATCAACTTAATAATATTTGAGATGGACCACAATACGTGACCTTATGAACTACTTACACTAACCTGGAGGCTTCTCTTCTCGAAGAGAATACCTAAAATAACAAAGAAAAAACAATTCGTATTTAAATGTTTTAAAAAAAAACACACAAAAATAACAATGTATTAAAAATAATAACAAAGATATTTAGATATTATCACAAATGGAGAATTTTCATTTTATTGAAGCAAAAATATATTTTTTTGTATAAAATGTTCATTTTTTTAATGGAAGCATCATTCATTCTATATAAAATCACTTGAACTGCTTATTTCTAATTTATATATTTTTTTGTACTTTGTGGTAGTTACACTCACTAGATAAATTACACCTATATTTTTTACTTTCCTTGATTTAGATATATCGATTCTTAAAAATTGCCGGAACATCCGCATTACAATATGCTTTTAGTCACAAAAATGCTATTAAATTTATAATCGATGGTGCTGTGGTGACTGATAGCTTTTTTAAAATCTTATACTACGGGTTTTCATTTGTTGTCTCATGTCTAATGTACCGACTTGTGACATAATTTTTATTGCAGGAAAATAATTCTTTATGCAATCATACAACATTTTAACAAGATAAAATGCCTCATATCATTCAATAAATATTTTTTCTTGAACAATAGATGAATACACAAAATTTTATGTAAAAAGTAGGTAAACCTTTCTTTTTAAATGATGGGTACTATATCACCCTTTTTAAATATAAATCTTGTTTGTTCGTTTCATTCATTACACATATCATTTCTCCATCTTAATATTTACATGATAGTGTATATAGGTATGCTTGCATTTATTTTTTTCACTCCCTTTTTTTATTACTTTATTTATTTAAGTTTCTGTATATACGGTGTGAATGTACTCTCTGAACTATAAGTGTCCTTAACTGAGACAGATTAAAATACTTCTCAATAAAAAATAAATAAAAAAATATTTACATGAAATTGTCATTTTTTTTTTCTAGAAAAGCAAAACGATTAAAGTAACATATTTTAATTTCAAAATGTCTTGAAATTGTTAATGTTTAAAGATTTGTTTGTTAAATATTACATGAAAGCTCTTGTAAACAAGTAGTCAAGTCAACAAAGGAATTGTAGAGTCCATGGAGGATGGACTTGAGGAATTAGTTGGGAGTACTTAAGAGGTAAAAAACCATACTAGATGTAGCGATGTACCCGACTCTATTCCTTCTACTTCATAGTGGGCGGGGCAACGTAACGTACGTTTTCTTTAAATGCATATATCCTTCACTAATTTATTTTTAATGAGTCCAAAGCTATGAAAATTTTAAATATCCTGCTAAATTTCGTTAATGCATATAGAAAACTGTAATTTTTATATTTTTGAGCATGAATGTTCACCAGTACACATGAGGGAGTATAGTATACACTAATAAATCACATAAAGATAGATATATATACAATTAAAAGTGCAATAACCACATGCTTGCTGTTGTTCATTACGTTTTATGACATCCGGTCCAGCTGTACCAAATGAAACCACTTTTTGTCCCATTTTCGTTCATGGTATAATGAATCTGTATTTGATTGTAATGAAAACATATTTATTTATAAATATTATTTATAATTATTATACAAAGTAACATAATTTATTTCTATCTTCTAAGAGACACAGGTTATAGTATAATAAAACATACAACATTTTGAAAAAAATTGGAGGAAAGAATTTTGTGAATAATTGTATCTCATGAATATGATTTATATCAAATATTACTATTATTAAACTTGAGGTTTGCCCCCATAACTAATTATTAAATTAATAGTACCCTATTTATAGAGGCTGGGTGTGCCTCAGGAGGGTCTCCCGACACCAAGGTAGATCCACAGCTGATGAAAAACTACTAGTCATCAGCCAGATTCGAAGATACTGAGCTAATCCCGCTCCCATTATGCGTTAATGTTGAAATTAAAATGAAGAAATGGAAAGTGTTGGGGTTTTGGAAATGACAATCTGAAAGTTTATTTCAATAAATTTAAAACTGGAGAGAAAAGTTATCGAACAACAAAATTTGTACAAATTTATTATTTAAACCATAGATTACAAAATACATGAACTGATGAAAATATTAAAATAGAAATTAAGTAGGCCTGTCTCTTTTGAAACGAGAGAGTTCAGCAACGACTCCAACACTTTCCATTATTTTCTTTTAGAACCATGAAGCTGAAGGGGTGGAGTCGGAGACTTTCAGTATGTTTACCTCCTAAGTACTCCCAACAAAGTCCCAAAGTCAATTGCTCGTCCATCCTCCATGAACTCTAAAACACCTTTTTGCCATTCATTGACTGGACTAAAGCTCCATAATTATTAGCCAAACATCCCTCTCACATTACCGGTTGTAAATCGGGATACTTTTGTGACTAAAAACATTTTAAGAGTCAGATGCTTATTAAAAAAACTAATCAATAAAAAATGTTTAAAAATAGATTTTTAATGTACTATCATATACATTAAAATAACAAAAATCATGTTAAGCGAAAACATGAAAGTTCAAAATTTATTTTTCAGTGACAGATTTGACATGGAATGGACTCACAATAATAATTATACTAATTCGGTGAATAAGCTAAATACTTTTTTCTATCTTATTGAAGAAATCTTTTTTTTAACTACAAACCATGGTTCAGTACATTGCAAGTAAGCACCTTGGTTAGCAATTTTACGAAGAGGAGATTTATCCGACACCACGCTCAACCGCTAGATTTTTCCTCTTAATTACTTAGTTAGTCAATTAACTAAGACAATTAATTAAGTGTAACTTTGAAAAGACGAGGCTAGGAGGTTCTTCTAACAGCGATGGTGGTATGACACAACAAACCTGTGATAGTCGGACTCGGACCCGGAATCCGTATCACAGATCACAGGATCGCATTGTCTTACTCACTGATCTACTCTACTCCTTTATTATTTTTACCAGTAAATCTCTTGAATAAAAATATTACACATAAATTAAATAACTATGTGCATTATATTAATTTTTTTTTCTGCTACATAAAATTTCGGTCATTGGTAAAACACATTTTCCTGAGGGTAATTATCATTACCCTAATATTCGATTTTGATTTATTACAAATTAGTTTTAATTTATAAAGGACCTAAATTACAGGTAAACCAAGTATTAATTGGAATGTAACAAATCAAATTCATTAGGCCATTTCCTGGTCCGACTGGATTCAGGTGAAAGACTAGACATTATATAACGCTGCCCAACAAACAAATTGGTTATTTGTTCCGAATTTCTTTTATAGCTAAAGTCATATAATCACAATATTTCGAAACTTATTTCACGACTCATTCAATGAATGAGAGAATTGTGATGAAAATAAAAATAAATAGACTAATAAAAGTATGAAATGATTCTCATTGGTGTAACATCCTAACATCGACCTAAATGTCACGTTATAGCTACAGAATACCTTTTTTTTTTTTTTTTTCATTTGGCGAGGAATTTTCTTTAGGAAATGAGTAAGCCTCATCATAAATAGCATCGCATTAACTGAAGTCTTCAAGGTAGAAAAAGGAACAATAAATGATTTTATAACTTTTGCTATAATACTCCTAAGCAAAGGAAAGGCGTTTTATGTCCATTCCTAAGATAAATTGTGATGTTGAATTGTCAGGATAAAGACTTATTTTAAATGTATCTTAAATCTCTTCAGTGTTCTTATTTTTAGTTTTATTTATAAGGAAAACGAGTTATTTCTAAAGAATAAAACTAATCTACTTTAAGTTGTTTAAACGGAAAAAAAATATTAAACGGTGCTAATTACTTAATGTTGTTTATTGTTCCTTTCACTAATTTGAGGCTTAGAGTTATTCCAATTGATGAACTACCTAAGGTTGAGGAAGTCTAGTAATATTCATTTTTTTCGGTATTTCACTCGATAAACATGTTTTATCGCATTCGAGTCTAAAAATGATATTCTAGAAAAGCCTTTATATTCATAAAATACATTATGTGTTGGCCAACTAATTCCTGAACTTAACTTTGCAGTAAAGATGGATGCAACGAGTTATGGAAATATCTCAAATATAAATATCAATACAAATATCTCTAGTGGGGTCTAAATACAGTGCTATGAACAGTTTAAGCATATCTTTTTAAAAGCTTATTTTTAAAAAATATGCTCTCCTCTAAAAAAAAATAAAATTAAAAAAGTTTTTGCTTCAAGTTCAAAGAAACATACTTCGTAAAATCTCAGTTACAGATATTTATTACAATTTTCTTTAACATCAACACATCTTTAAATTGCTAAAATCCATATAGTTATTGAAACTTGTAACATTACTTTTTAAAAAACCAGTTATCATATTTATTTATAAATATACAACGCCACAATCTTCTATCGTTCAAGATCATCATTCGGAATGTGAAAAATGTCAAAATAAACTGCATGTACATGTCAACAAACTTATACTAAATAATACCAAGACCTGATAGAATAATTTAAATATTGTAATTTACTTGATGTATTTATGTAATAGAGTTGTAAATGTCATAAAGAAATAAAAAAAAAAAAATATATTGTATAATCAGGAATATTATACTACTTTTTTTTAAAGTAATAAGATATCAGACTCCAAAATCGTTATTAATAATAATAATAATAAAAGGCTTAGCGAACCCGAAGATTCGATACCGACACTACCAATCGCTTATTACACACCTGCCTCCACCGTTCGCCATCCAAACCCAATCCCTTCAGATCGGCTTTAATGTAATCTTCCCACCTTCGCTTCACAACATGGCCTGATAGAATAATTTAAATATTGTATAATCAGGAATATTATACTAAATTTTTTTTAAAGTAATAAGATATCAGACTCCAAAATCGTTATTAATAATAATAATAATAAAAGGCTTAGCGAACCCGAAGATTCGATGCCGACACCACCAATCGCTTATTACACTCCTCCCTCCACCGTTCGCCGTCCAAACCCAATCCCTTCAGATCGGCTTTAATGTAATCTTCCCACCTTCGCTTCAGTCTACCCCTCGGACGTTTACCAGTCGGTACAGCAAACCTTTTATTAAACTTTTAGGAATTCTCTCGTTACTGAGCAAAACAATTTTACTAGCCCATTTGACACGCCGCGATAAAATTACCTCAATTATATTACCCGGATACAGTTCACGCAATTCGGCGTTGTGTAACCGTCTGAACTCTCCTGTTAACTCATCCTTCTTCGGTCCGAATATTCTAAGCAATACTTTATGTTCAACAGAAGCTGCTCATCCCTTAATGTAAGCGGCCATGTTTCGCATCCATAAAGAACTGTAGGTGAGACAATGGTTTTATAGATTCTAATTTTTAAGTTCCAGGACAAGAGGCGCGAGCTAAGTAGTTTTTTCAAAGAAAAATAACAAGCATTTCCCGCCTTCGGTCTAACCTTAATCTCTTCTTCAATTTCGTTTTTTCTAGCTACCGTAGAACATAGATACCTAAATTTCTCTACCTGTTCACACATATTACCATCTATATTGATATCATCAGTAGTATAAAATCATTATTAAGGAATAATAAATTTATCAAAGATATTTTTGAAGTGTACTCGCAGGTTTTTAAAAATATTTTTATTTTATTTCAATTTAACTGTATAAAACTATACCGTATACCGTATTCAATTTATTTCATCATGATTTTAGGCAGGTCGAAATTAGGTTTTGAAATGAGGTAGATCTTTCTCTTTAGTATTGAAATGTTTTTAATACTTGGAAATTATATTCAGAATATAATTAAGATATAACATTGGATGGTGTGTCGAAATTTGTATAAATCTTGAAGAAAGGAGTTCTATCCTCAGGATTTTCCACGATTTACTTACTTCTAGGATGGTATATTCTCAGCGAATAGCTAAGGAATGTAAGCTCCAAGTATATTAATAAGACAATAGCGTAACAAACAAGAAAGGTTGTGGAGAACTAGCAATGTTCAATATTCTATTATTCCAGCAAAGCATTCGGAAGTCTGCAAAGAATCGTAAAACATGGGTTTATTGGAAAGCATGGCTACCGTACCAAGGTAACTAACCCCTTTCAAGGAAGTCAAAGTTGGGCCTCGATATCTGGACAATGCTATCGGCATGATAAACATGCACCACCCCTCTGCTCCTCCGGGTGCAGAGAGTGAATGAACGACAGTGACACCTCGTCCAACCAGAGATCCACGACGGCCAGGACGTCGCTCACGTACTCCCGAGCAGGTCCCACGGCGTGCCAGGACTGCCCAACGTCGGTCTTCGGGTTCCCAGCACGTACTCTCGGTCGTCGCCACTTCTGCCGTCATCTACTTCCTTGCCTCTTGCATTGGGGATCGGCCATGTTTTGTAGAGGCTGTCGGAGATGCAGACTTTCATAGCAACCGATTAAGACTGTATGCTATAGGGAAAGCTTCCAGGCTACAGTAAACACGTGTAACTGATTTACAGGCTTGAAAACTTGAGCCACTGAACAATATGTCGAATAGATAGACAGAACTCAAGACGTATAATAGAATAAATGAATCAGTTCAAAGGAAAGAAGAGCCATAATCATAATCACCATAAGCCATAATCATAATACATCATATTCAGAACCTAATTGTTCGCTACTCCTTGTAAAACAGATCCACTGCCAAAAAATCACCTTAAGCAGCAACTCACTCATATTACTAATCCCAGACAAATCCATCTCAGTTGTAAAAATCGATTTTATATTACCAGTAATAATAATGATTACAGACAAGCCATTACAGCACTATTTTCTTTTTACATCTGTTAATTACCTTTAAAGTTCTCAAAAAACGCATTAAGTAGTTCATTGGAACTAATTAACAATTATAAAAATATGTAAATGCGCGATTGCTTATGAAAAACAATGTTAATTAGGTAACATCTGTAAACTGAGATAAGCCAATTGAATTGTTTTGTTGATAGGGGCACGCGTTGGAATATCTTGCAAGTGTGAGAAAGACATACTTTGAATGACAATGGTGGAAAGTAGATATTTTCTCAAGCCTGGATGAATAATAGTGGCCTGGCACAGATATCGTCTGTGAAATGTAGACTCTCAAAAAAATTAATCTTCGTCAAGAGACACATGAACCAACTTAAAGACATTTCCTCCCTTAGTTACAATTAATTAGACTACCAAAGAAAGAAATGTACTTCAGTAAATAGTATTTTTATTTTTTTGGGGTTGAGGTCTTAAAACTTGTCAAGCAGGTCCTATTCGCCACCACATTACTATGCATCTTAAGTAAATCTGTAGTTTTTTTGTGTAACTTATTTATTTAATTTATGCAAATAAAAAAACCTACTAATGTTGAGTACATTTCTTAAGAAGAAGATAAGAGCCAAAGGTTGGACAAGAAGCTCAAATGAGCAGAATCACGGTTGACTTCTAGGTTATTAATTATGAACACTGACGAATGCGTCCAAGGAGGGTTTCCTAACCCCAAAGAGGATCCATGGGTCTAGGCCTGATAAAACAGAATGTATAATTATCTTTCAAAACCGGACTTAAAACTCGCCCTGAAGAATAGAAGCACAATGCCATGCTCACTTAGCTACCCTATTCCTGCGTGGCTAGATAACATAACAACTGATATAACTCAACGAGAATATAAATTTTAAACTGTCTATTGAAAATTTTATAATTCAAGAAATTTTTCAGAATTTTTAAAATATTAATTCATTTAAGAAAATATAATTTATTAATATAATAAAATGATATTGTGTTAGTCATTTATAGATATAGTATTTAAAAAACAAGAACAAATTATATAGATTACACGACTTTATTAGGATGAATCAGCCAAAAATAAAATGTTATATAACGAAATGACATAAACAAATCTATTATTTATTTAAAACGAAATCATTCAAGATTCGTATCAAATAATCGTATAATAGTGTTGTTTTTTTCTGATACCTTTTATTGCTATTTTCCAATTGACTAGGAGTGGGACCTCACGATTTATCTATTCCATGAACTGCACGAATAATAGAGCACGACATTCTTAAAGATATTATGAAAGCACAATCTTCCCCGTTGCGACATTATGACACCGAGTTAACTGATTGTTTATTATTATCCTTTCATCAAACTAACCTGTAAAATATTTTATAACTCTAATAAATGCTGAATAATATTGGCGAATATATATTTTAGTGTTCTTTAATTCTTTGTTATTTTATATACTAAACTTCCTTAATAATTTTATTTTATTTGTCAAAAACGAGACCAACACTGTCATCACCACCTATGCCGATGACACGTGTATCATATCAATTTACAACGATCCATCAATTGCATCCCAAACTCTCCAATCACACATCACAAATCTTGAAGAATGGTGTCAAAACTGGAGGATTAAAATAAACTCCAATAAATCCCATCTAATTACCTTTACCCTGCGTAGCAAACCTATGACCTCCTATGACCTGTCCTACAGTATTCTTTAACAATTCCCCACTTATCCCAGTTGAACAAATCCGTTACCTAGGACTCCACCACGACAAACGACTCACATGGAATCCTCATACAAGACTGAAACGACAAGAAACTGCTCGACGTTTCCGACTAGTCCAACACTTACTAGACAACCGCTCTAAGCTTTCACTCAATTACAAACGACTCATATATATGACAATAATAAGACCTATTTGGACTTACGGAATTGAGCTCTTGGGCTCCACTAAACCATCGAATTCCTCTCGTATCCAATCCTTACAATCTAAAATCCTTCGTAAAATCCTCAACACCCCTTACTTAGTCACAAACAAAACCTTTTTTTTTTTATCCCCTATCTGGCCATTTCTGGCATACGGGGTTCGGTGACAGTAGGGAGTGCGCATGGGATTTGCGCATGCCACTGCCACCAATAAACTCTTTTTTTTTTTATTTTAGCTCTTTATTTATATGTTTATACATGTTTTTGGGATATTTACTGTTGGGGACAATTTGGGGTACGTGCAGCCCAGCGTGCGGTTACACGCCTTAGGAAGGGACTGCACCTTCTCTTTCTTCTTCTTCTTCCTCCGTCGCTTCCTCTACGGCTTCCGGCGGGCGTCCTTTCTCAAGGGTGAAGTCTCCGGGCCCACCGCCTCCTTCCATCTCCTGATGTACTCAGTGAAGTAGGGGTAGCAGTCCTCGCGCATCAGCCTCGGTAGGTCCGCCTCTTCCATCGCATATAGTCCTGTCATCCTTGACAGCCAGGCTCTGTGCCCAGCCATCTTTTCGCAGCTCAGGACTACATGCAACCAAAACCATCCTAAATAAATAAAGACCTTAATGTTCCATATGTTTCCGATTTGGCCCAATCCAGATACCTATCCTTCCATAACAAACTGCAGAACCATCCGAACCCTCTTGTTTCAAACATTGCTTCCTGCTCTATCCCTGGTAACCCTCCGAGGCGTCTGAAAAGAAGATGGCCTCGGGATCTTCTAATATAGAACTTTAATTTGAGTTCTACCAATGGGTAGTTTCTCTTCATGTTTTACATGTCATGTTACCAATGTCACATTTACCTGTTGTATTTTTAATGTAATACAGTTTTAAATTTCATTAAAATAAAAAAAATAAAAAAATAACGAGATATCTTTTCATAGATATTTGGCCAAAGGTCACCAAAAAAAAAATACATTGTTTACGTTTATTTTATTGAGCCGTTCACAAGTAATATCTGTATTTTTTTAATAATAAGCTATAGACCATTAAAATATTTCAATTTTTAAAACTTTCTGTACATACACTGTCTTATTCCTATATAATTTATGCGATGCATGAATTATACGCATCGTTTTTGGAGACCTTGGCTAAATATGTATAGGAGAATAAATATATTGGCACCAAACATAAGAAATATAACTAGAAAATCAAATATTGCATTGTCAAAGTTTTGAGGAATCATCTGCATCTTCGCAAAAATTTATTAACAGATTGATTTCTGTTAAAATTAAAAATTGCATATTTAGTCATATAATTATTTTTTAAAAATAAAGCGTTGGTAATATACGTGCGTTGTAGGTTCATAATAAAGATATCATGAAGAAGAAGATATATCAAGTTTCACGTCTTCCTTCTTTATGAGAAAATTCAATCTCTCTTTATATCATCAGCTCTTGAACTTTTGACCGATTGCAAAGTAAGGGAAGGGGACGAACAACACAGTTCGAGGTGGTAATTGAGGAAAAAAACTAATGAGCATGCCATGTAGTACCTCTGCATTCGCTTAGTAGGATCTAAAACAGTAATCACATAAAAATATGATAACATTTAACATTGTAACATTTAAACCAACTTAAATTTTATGATTTCATTTTATTAGTTTAAACTATATAACAGCGAAAAATGTGGAGATTTATTGATTAAGTTTTGAGGGTTTATTTGTGGATAGAAACGGCACATAAAGTGTAAAAGTGCTTTACCAATCAGAATCATTACTAATAACCTGCACCACTACAATCCAGAAAAGTGGTGCACTTGAATGATGTAGTAGTGATCATTCATTCCCATCCAGCAGTAATATCCCTTACACCGCCTCAAAAGGGCTTTATTTTAACTTTACAAAGGCTGAGTTAAGCCAAGGATGGTATCCTCACCTCAGAGACGATCCAAGAGTGATAAATCTGAAAATCTGTGGGTATCAGTACTTTGTCAGGAAGTTCAGTCAATGGTTATGCAGAGAGATGATTAGGGTCGAGATCACACTTAATCGCCATGTTTTTCCCTGCAAATAAAGATATAATTTAGAGAAACCCACTTTATAGAGTCTGAACGTGCCTCAGGAAGATATAACGACCTCAGAGATGATCTACGTCCTATGAAACAGAACAAATAATTCGCTGCCAAAGCCGGACTGGAACCCAGAACCTAGAGTATAGGAGCACGGTGCCTTACTTACTGAGCTGCCTTCCTCCACCTCCATTTTTTTTTTAAATAACTTACGTTTAGATCTCTCACAAATTATATTAACACATTTCACAAGATCAATCTCATAGAATTTTAAATCATATTTAATATTAACACCGACAATATTCGACATCTGCAAAGAGCTTTTGAACGGACAGAACCTCTTGAGAGTGATTCTGAACAGGCGAGGCGTGCAAAGTGCACAGTAGCGAACATCAACCTCGGCAAACGGTGGCTGAATAGTAACGGTTCGCTGAGTCATATATTTCACTGAACTCTGCCTGAGGTTCATCCAATGACTGTTTTGCTGATGCCAACTGCGTTCCAACGCTTGCCTATCGAATTCATGAAACTGAAATCGCTACTGTGCTTTAAAATAGATGCACAGCGAAGAATTTCGCAATTGCATTAATTATTGTTTCCGATAATTAACATGGTTGCCGCACAATAGGTAGCATTTTGTAATAATTCCTGGGAAAGTTTCTAAAAAAAAAAAAACATCACTAAACAAAGATTTCACTGCTTTATTTGGAAACGGAATAGTGTCTAGCCAAACGGTGGCTAACTGTAAAAATATAATCCATTAGTTTATTTATTGGTTCACGCGCTTTTGTTTCTGACGATTTAAGATAATCAAGACTATATTTACTACTACAAGGTACACTACTACGAATATAAAACAATATAGTTTACGTCACCCCAATAAAAGTTGCCACCGAGTAGCGCAAATAACGCCTAAGTCATCCGTGCGTTGTTGAGGCTATGTGACCCACATTGTTTTAAATAGTGATAATTAACAGTTTTTTTTTTATTAATCGTTTTTACGAGTGTTCCAAAAAGTAAGCAAGGGTAAGATTTCTACTACTATTACCCAAAGTTAGGAAGCAATTAAATATTGTATGATGTGTACTTACACAGCACCATTTTTTTTTTTCCTTGGCATTTTAATGAATTTACATCTTGTAGAGTCTTCTGAGTAATAAAAATAAATAAAATGGTCCTTAAAAATTTGTTCTATCGTTCTCACTTCTGTTCTATTTTCAGTTCTTCAGGCTCTTCTGACTTCTTGTGTGTTAAAGAAAAAGGAAAAGGGGTTTGTAAAACTGGAATACCCTTGTGTAAAATCTCAATTTATAACAAATCTCTAGCCCAACTAAACCTTTCAAGAATGTTAGCTTCTTTTTTTTCTGACCTTGATGCTGATGTAGGTACCTCATAAACAGTATATTCACCAGTGTTTTTGAAAAAGCTTGGCCATGAAAAAGTTATAAAGTATGTCATCTTCAGTACAAAAAAAATATATTTTACAAGTACGAAAAACATATTGCAGTGAATTGGAGACTGGGATAGCAACAGTTGTTTAGTTTTTAAAGAATTTCATCTTCACAAGTACACCCCGATAACAAACTCTGATGATTTATCCGAGTTTGTTAGTGAATTTAAAATAATGTAGTTATATAGTTAAAGTGTTACTAGCAGTAGATAAATCTTATCACTAGGTCCGGATAATCGAAGATGGCAATATAATACAGCATCTTTGATTGCTCAAGAACATGGTGCCTACAACAAAGATAATCAATAAAAGACCTTAGCGACTTGATAAAAAGAACTGGGAAAACTTTCAATTGATGTCTACACAATCTGGGTATTCCCAAGTGTGAAGAAGACCAACTGCTAGAAAAGCTTATAGATTAACTACAAACAATGAAGGTTTTTAGTTTAATTAATTGTACTATATTTATATATTTATAATAGCATACTAGTATAATAACCATTAACCATCAAAAAATATACTAGTCGCATAATTATTCCATTTTTATTTTTCCATCCTTGTCTCTAATACGTTTTCTCACCTTCAAAACCTTGGCCTAGCTCATTTTAAAATTAAAAAAAAAAAATTATGAATAAGTAGAATAAATACAACTGATGCAATAAATGCATGTTCAGCAACGCAAATCGACTAAGCATCTAAAATAGTCAGTCATTCATAACCTTGAGAATACTGGACTTAAATAAACCATGTGTCACGGTTATTGTGATTCAATATTGTGTAACGTGTTGTTTTGAAAATTCGATTTCATTAGATATTTTTAAACAATTCAAAAATTAAAATAAAACAACATCTTAACATTATTTTAACACATAATGAACCAAATTTCGATAAAACGTTTTAGGTGTTTAATAATAAAATTAAAATATGCTTAACACTTCATAACACAAGTAATTTAGAAAAAAATATCATCAAATTAAATATATTAAAAAAATAATTCATTAGAGAAACAATGTAATAGATCAATATTTTGTTTACAACAAATATTAATTATTTTGGATTTTTTATAATTATTTTTAGTCCTCCCTGCATCGCCTTTTAAGCTATAGGAGGTTTTCTGGGATCAGAGGAGGAGGGCGGGGGATTAATGTCAGAGTTAAAGCCCCCATCGGGCCCCGGTAAGAAGTGTAATTATTTATCTAATTATCTTGGCTCCTGCTTGCCTTACAACGCGTGGTGCTGTGTACACCCATTAGCCCGCTCGGGCACCGCCCCTTATAATTTTGGATTAACAACCGATCTAGATGTAATGGATAGAGTGAGTTTAGATGCTTTTTTTTTTTTTTTCTTAAACCGTTTCAAAAGAAAATTAATCCAAAGTCATTCTTTTCTGGAAAAAATGAATGACTATTCAGGAAAACATTTTTTTTTTTAATTTTGTGAGATATCCTAAAATGGAAGTCGGTACTGTTCACTGGAGGTCATTTTCGGCGGTACCGTTAATATGTTGACATTGATAAGTGTCCCGGTCCAGTTTTCTTTAACCTTCTAGAAGTCCCTGGCTACATACCACAATAATTACCTTTTCAGGTAGAAGAACACTTAAAGAGATTTCACCCATGACTATCACAAGTGATAAGGGCTCTGGGTATTGATTATGTAAGTTCATGAGTAGTGCCCGATATTATCTATCTTTGAGTGGTACTTTATTACATATCATTTGCTTTAAGGAAGTGATATCAAAATGACTTTCAAAGAGAATGTTATATTTCTTATAAGCTGAAACATAATATAACATATCAACATATTACATAGTAAAACATTGAAAGTTACTTCAAAACATCACTTTCAATTAATTTTTTTTTTTATAGGGAACCTTTTTATTTTAAAAATTATAACCATGTGTATATTTAATTATTTTTCTGATTAGTTTAGTTTCTTTTAGTTTATTTACTTATTTACTTTTAGTATAGTATTTATATTAGTATTTTACTGTTTATTTATTGTACATAGTGTGAATGAGCTACTCTTCTATCACTACTACTATTGTCTTTAGACAGATTGTAATATATCTCAACATAGAATTTTCGAAAACGTAAATTATAAAATAATTTTTAGAATAACTTAAGAACTTCATTACAGGTATTTTCACATATTTCATTAATTTTTTGAAGAAGAGGAAATCATCAAGGAAATTTTCTAGGTTTCATTAAATGTTTAAATATGACTCACATTAAAGATTAATGAGACAGGTAGATAAAAAAGAGCAAATAAAAATATTTCAGTCAGGAAATGTTTAATATTTCAATATAACGCCTACTCATAACAATCTATTGCTTCCTTTTTTTTTATTGATCCGGAATAGTTGCTTTATATATTATAAAATATACTAAGCTGAAATATTAATCTGATATGAGTAACTGAGACGCTAAATGGTTTAAGTGACTATTTAATTGATTGAATTAAAATGCAATTTATAATTTTTTATATCCTCAAGGCTAATTTATTTACGTCCTGAAGAGTTAAGAATATTCCAGCAAACTGCATAAAAAAAAATAAAAAAAATCTTTCAATAAAAGTCCAAATCTTTATATTTTTTTTATTTTTAAAATCAACTTTTATTTAAGAGTTCAAGCGGACGCTAAATACGAATCTGAATTGTTATTTCATGATAAAAATTTAATTGGTCTATTTTACTGAAAGCGTCTTAACATTTTTATAATTTATTATACATTAGAATTCGTTTAATATAATTAGCAATAATCAGCAATAAATAATTACTTAAAAATCCATGCAAAGCAAAGTCA
The DNA here is from genome assembly GCA_928085145.1 of Nezara viridula. Taxonomy (NCBI): domain Eukaryota; kingdom Metazoa; phylum Arthropoda; class Insecta; order Hemiptera; family Pentatomidae; genus Nezara; species Nezara viridula. The sequence goes on from OV725081.1 coordinate 90,951,616, forward strand.
GAAAATAATAATATAAAAAATAAAATAAAATTGTTTTTTTTTTCTCGGGACTTTAAGTGCATTGGCAAGAACCCTTAAGCATGGGTCTAATATTTTATAGGTTTAATATAAGTTTCATTGAAATCGGTGACGCCATGTCCGTAACCTTCCCTTGAGAGATAAATTATATTCTGAGTGAAATATTTGTTGAACCACCTTTGAGCTTGTATCATTTCATTAAGAATCAAGATCATGATGAGAATCATCTTGAAAATATATGATAGCGTTTATTGTTGATAATGTTTTGTGTTAATTGTTGATGATTTATTTTATATTATTTTTTATGTTATTGAAGCGAAAACATCTTTAGGTGAGCCGAATATATAACGCACGGGTAAAGTCGGCTGGAGTCGACTAATTGAAGTGTTTTTGTATATGGATTGAAATATCTCAATAACTAAAAATCGGACCTACATATTTTAAGCTAGGGTAATGTTCATTATTTAATCTTCTTTGTCTTGACCTATTATTACATATTTATCTTAATCCGTCGCCGCGTTAAAGAGACGAAAAGGGAAAAATAGTGTCGAAAACAAATGAAAGCGAATTTTATTGAAGATATGAATTAAAATATCTCAGAAACTAAATCGAACCTGCATACTGTAAGCGAGGGAAGTGTTCAGCATTCATCCTTTCTGTAATGGGCTATTATTCAAAATTGTCAATGTTTCTTCCTCTTTATAATTAATTGTTATTTATACATTATATTTCATATTATTAATCTCGTGTTGTTAATGTTTATCCTTCTATCGTGTGGTCTAAAGCACACATCTCTGTTTTTTTTTTTAGTTATTTTATATACTTTTTGGATTATTATTTAGTTGTTATTTTGCTTCTGTTTATTTTATATTTTCTGTATGTATTGTGTGAATGTGTTCTCACCTCATTATAATTATTTTCTGTGTGTCAGAATATTATATTACTGAATAAATATTGATGATGATGTTTTGAGAACTATTGAAAACTCAAATAAGGCTACATATTTTAATATTTATAATTCAGAACGAAATGAAACGTGTTAATTTAACAATGTGATTATCTTATCTTATCTGATGATCTTACCTTGGTATATCCGATTTTAAATATAAAATTAACCTCATTCTATCTTGCGGTACAAATTAATAAATTGACTTAACACAATTAGGTTTAAATTTTCATAAATGTTCATAAAATTTTAAATTAAACATGACTAATACCACCATCATAGAATGTAAACTTGCATCAGTTATTGAAATTAATAGTGTTTATCTTACAAATGGCTTGAAAATGGCCGAAAATAAAAAATAACTAGCCGAAACGTAGCCAATGTAGATGTAAAGTGAAATAAATGTGGTGAAGTAATAAAAAATACAGCCTTATTTTATATAATATGATTTACTATATATTAGAAAAATATTATTACTAAAAATGGCACTATTACATTATGGAGATACTACGCCAATATATAGCAATGTAGCACAGCAACCCAATGACTGCTCAAAACAAGAAGGTCACGAGGCTACCTTCTTTTCATACGACACGGAGGATCATCAGGAATAGAGTTAGAAACAAGGTCATGAATAAGTGGGTTGGAACGAGACTGGAGCTAGAATGGAAGGAAGTATTTTCCGAACTACATTTATAACATACCGTCAGTTTATCACAAAAGAACTAAGGTGTAAGCATTAGACCAAACGATAGAAATGTAAACATCAACAAGGCGAGATTAATAATATGAAATATAATTATAAATAATAGCTTATTATAAAGAGGATGAAATGTTGAACATTTCCCCCACTTACAGTATGCAAATCCGATTTTTAGTTTCTGAAATATTTTAATCCACATCTTCAAGAAAACTCGTTTTAATTTGGTTTTCGGCACTATTTTTGTCATTTTCGCCCCTTTGAAACTGTATCGCGTTGAGATACAATTTTCAATAATAGCTTGTTAAAAAAAGTATAAAATGATGAACGATTCCCTTGCTAATAAAATGCACGTCCGATTTTTATTTGAAAAACACTTCAATTAGTCGACGCTATCCGACCGTTACACATCGGAAATCTGACTGCTTTGTCTAATTCATCTCTACAAAAAAAGTGCAAAACGCGCCTAAAGAAGTTTTTACTTCAAAACGTTTTTAATTTTGAAGCCTTTGACGGACATAATGTTAAATTTTGATTGTGAACTTCGATCTTACATATCCAAACAAAAAACTGATAAAACCATTTGAAATAATCAAACACTGCAGAGTGTCTAAAAGTGCGTTTAGACATGTCACAAACTATGAGACAAACAGAAATATAAATGGTTATTTCACTATGTAAGTATTTATGTTTCTTGATGTTTTCCATCTGCAGTCGGTATCAAGAGAAATAAAATAAATAGTTTGGTTTAGCAGTAATATCGCTGTTAGTGAAGTTAAATAATGGTGTTTGTCAAATGTCTAAACGCATCTTAAAACAGCAATACTGAATGCACAAATTTTAATTTCATAGAGGGAGAGTTCATAAAATTACTTTGTGATTTAATTTTCTAAAATGCTACTAAATGACATGAGCTTTTTAATATTGTACAATTTCTCTAAATCACAAAAAAAAACAACTACAAGTAATAATTTTGACATGTTCATCAGCAAGTCAACCCACGTTACCCCCTATGCAAACATACTTTCCCTCTGTAACGTGGCTACTAAGGTGGTAACTTGATTATAGATTATGTTATAGTTCATTAGGAATTATGTATTGTGATATCATTCATGAGCACTAATTTTTTAAACAAAAATATCGATAATTTATATAATTAATTTATTAAAACTGGAGTAACAAAAGTCAGCAAACGTGTCGATATAACATGTTTTGCATAATTTACGCCTAATCGTTATTTACCACACCTATGAAAAAATATTCACAGGTATAGTATAGCCAGAAGTTTTGGTACCAATTATTTTTCGAGACTGGCACAGAGCCCTAGAATGAACAGCACAATCAACGACGCAGATTTCTCACGAGTCATGTTCTTGTCGAATACATCCACTTTCAGTAAATAAACGTGTCATTTGGTGTCAGATTTTTTTAATTTTATTTACTATAATTACAAAGAATAATTATTATAAATAAAAACCTGACCTGTAGGAACAAATCGCATACAGTTATTTCAATGAAAAAATTACAGTCATATGAAATAAGTTAATACAATGATTTATGAGAGGAAAAAATTAACTTCCGTTCAAAATAATAGACCAAAACGTTAACAAAGTACAATCGGTTATAATTAAAAAATTGGTACAACTTGATTTTTTTTTAACGTTTCTTAGGGAACTAGAAACATTTCTAATTACGGAAGGTATTTTTTTTTTTCGGTTGGCACTACAGACCAAGAAGATCTTTGCCAGCGAGATGTGATCTCCTTACAGACGTATGCTGTTTGCGGGAGCTGAGATAGCCTGGAGGGGGTCAACCAACCTCACGTTGCTACGAACCATGGTCTCCATGGTGCAGCAGCAGGCCACCCGTAGCTCCATAGCCGATCCCTTTGGGGCCAATCTGGCAGTGTCCTTCCCACCGACTCACTCGGGTTCAAGGACAGTGACAAATCGGTCTTGATCCATGGATTATGGCTGCTCGGAGTCAGCAGGCGCACGAGGACCTATGTTTCTTTCCCCGAAACAGACCGTCCATGGACCGAACCTCGGGGGGCTACTAACATCCTGGTAGACCACATCTCGATTTCCGATTAAGTACACGGGGTAGGGTCATCAGTCCTACGCCCGGTCTGTGTGAGGGGGGGGACGCGGACAGCTTGGCTTTCCCTGGTGGCCGGTCACCCATCCAAGTACTAACCACACTCTACTTTGCTTAACTTTGATTATCTATTGCAAGCGCCTTAGCCCGTACGACTACCCCAACTCCAATTAATAATTATAATAATTATTGTAGGTATAATTAACGATAAATTGTATTCTTTTTGAATTATATGCGAAAAAACTACCTTTACTTCATGACTTTTTTCTGACGTTTCTGTGGAATGTCCTTATTTTTCGCACCTGAAGAAGATAGTCTAAAAATTGTCTATCAAATATTGCATTTAATGAAGAATTGACGAAGAAATAGCGTACCGACAATAAAACACTTTTGAATAATAATGAATATAGACAGGAAAAAATTAATTTCTATTTTATAATTTGATGTATTAATCCTTTAACGTAAATAGCTTCTAAAGAAGTTCATGCTTCACAGTTTAAAAGAGAATGGAGGCTGTAAATACCCTATTTATAATCCATAATAAATAGAAGGTAAGCGAGATGCTAATAACTTTATTATTCATTTTTGAATATTACAGCTTTATAAATAAAATACAGCAAGTAAATTTCATACAACTTGGTATGAATTTGTAAAGAAACTACCCACTGATAGCACCTCAATGATTACATTAATTTAGAAGACCCATTGCCGATATCTCTTTCAAATTTCCTGCAGGATTGTTAGGAATTTAATAAATTTAATAAAATAGAGCAAATAAATGTTGATATAATGATACAAATGATAAGAGTTTGTAAATAAACTACCCATTGGTAGCAGCACTTCAATGATTACATTAATTTAGGAGACCTCTTATTTTTCCGCGATATTTCTTTCAGATGCCTCGGAGGGTTGTTAGTTTTTTTTTGTTTTTTTTGTTGTTGTTTTTTTTGATAAAATATTATGGACTAGAGAGTAGGGTGGCCATGAAGTTTGGAATTAAAAGAGAAATATCTATTTAGGGCCAAATCTGCAACAAATGGAATGTTAAAGTGATTATGGATAATTTTATTTGTGATGTAACAAGAGGCATTAAGGATTTGACTGAGGATTTCGTAAGATTTATAAGAAGTGGAAACTCGTAAATATCCATTTGCTTTCGACTTGAATCGTAAGATAACCTGAGCATAAAGTCGAGAAAAAATGTGACCTTCAAAAATATTGGGCCTATACAACCTCGTTATTTTGACATTTTGGGGGTGTAGGTCACGCCAAACGGCTCAATATTTTTTAAGGTCACTTTTTTTGTCGACTTTATGCTCAAGTTATCTTACGATTCAAGTGGAAAGCAAATGAGAATTTACAAGTTTTTAGTACCTAACTAAATAGACAAATATTGTATAAAAGAATGTATATTTTTAAGTATTTATTTTGTTAGATTAATATATTTTTATTTTGTTTATATACATTTACGTTCAGTATTATTTTATTGCTGTTTATTACTTTTATTTATTGTGCATAGTATGAATGAGCTACCCTAATCACTATTATCATTGTCCTTGAATGTGACAGATTGTAATATATCTCAATAAAGAAATTAATTAAATAGACAAAGTTTGCAAACCTCCAGATTAAAAACGGACCAATTCCCAGAGTTTTCGTAAATAAATTATTTGTAGTTTACGATGAGATAGAGCTATTTACGAAGTTTCAGCCGGATGTTAATAATTTTATAAAAAGGGCTCTGTACCACGGACTATTAATTTTAAATCTTAAAATAGTCTTCAAATATTTTTTTATTATTTTTACAGACACTTTTTTCTAAAATAACTTTTAACAGCTTAAGGTCAATTTAATAAATAATCACAACTAGTCTTTGAACACTATTTATTCATGAAAATTTCGGGGAATCTTCGTCTCCCTAAAGTCAGACTTTAACATTACTTTAACAGACAAGAAGTCCGTTCTTTTTAAATTTAATTTAAATTTCTTTAGCTGTTGAAGAAATCAATAATAAATACAAATAACGGCTATTGACATCTGACATTTTAATGAAGATTTGTTAAAATAAAATTACATTCCGTAAGTCTGAAATATTTATCATATTCCAAACATTCATGAAATTGAGCATTACATTTTTTAAGAATTTTTCATCGATTTTATTGTGAGTACCTAAGGGTTTATGTGCAGTAACTTTCAGTAACGCAAACCAGGATTACTTTTAGGAACAGTGTTCCAGTCCCCAGGTTATTTCAAATTCAACATAAACTCGTAACCACGGTTTACGGTACTAAGTTTTTAGAGTAAAAAATGTTTTTATTGTTAAATAATGGAGCGTATTTTACACGACTTTAAGCTTTTTCTTCAAAAAATATAAGATTGCGAAAGAAAAACGATTTCCTTTTAAAATGAAAATATCGATATTAAACTAGACTATCTCAGGGTCGTTTTCTCATGACCTTTACCGGTAGTTCCTGTTTCCATAGATGAATGCATCCGACATCAAATGCGGTTAGAAAACGGGAGCGGAAAGAAGAGGAAAAGGATGCAAAAGCTGATGAGGGCGGACCAAACAGAAGGAGTGATAAAGAGGGTGAGAAAAGAACCGAGATTGGAGGGGCGGTGGAGGGGAGCCGAAGAGCTTGCGGTACCAGGTTAAGTCCACCTCCGGCGGCAGACATGTACGGAACACTGATCCTTCTAGCGCTTACATCGGGTGAGTAGCTTACTTTTTAATATATTATTCAAATATATCTTATATCATTATTTATATAGTATCTATAATGGATACATAGAAGTATAAGCTACATTACTATAATGCACTATCATATCATTTCAAAAGAAATCGTGATCCACTCACCTGGAATAGATTTATTCGCCAAAAAACTATTCATTTTACAAAACAGTTGGAGGTAATTCCCAAATATATATTTTTGATGATAAGTTTATGTTACATAATTAAAATATAATAGCACTCTATGTCAAGAATAGACTGATTCCTATTCAGTCAACATGTGCTTGTTAAGTGACACACACGTTTCGCCAGTACACATAGCGCAAGATACACTGTGAATAAACTCCTATCTGCATTACAAATCAGTCTTTCACAGTCCACCGTGCAAAATCGCAAATGCAAAATTCTTTGAGAAACGGATTAGCACTGACAGGAACATTTAATTTTATGACGATTCACATGGAATTATGCTGTATTTTTTGATGAATATAAAACGTAAAAAAGACAACCTCAACATAGATAAATAGAAATCTAGAAATGCAAATATTTTACACAGGTATTTCATTTAAAAACAAAAATATATTAAACCTCCAATTTAAAATTAATTTATTTTGAAAATCATTCGATTTTTTTTTTTTATCATGAGAGTTCAAAATTGATTCGTCACAAGGAGATAGTTCAAGCGTATCCAACGAATCTATTATTCTCCAGTTTTTCAATGTTAAATATTTGGACCATTAAAAGTACTAAAAACTTTAGCAGAGTTACATGAACCGCTTATCAATAAGCAAAGTAAGATTAAATAAAAAAATAAAATAAAAAACAGTTCAATCAAACCTAAACGACTTTCTAATAATTTTTCAGGTGGTTTCATAAGATAATTTATAACGGAACAAAAAGAGAATAACTACTATTATTAGTTCTTTTCTTCGTAAGTATCGCTCCTTTCTCTAGCACCTTATCGCTCTCACTCTCTCTTTCGCCCTTTATGTTAAATGTTATCTTCATTCTTACGTTTTTCTGCCACTTGTCTACCCTATTCGAATTCCATAACAGACCCTCTTCTCATTATCGATTGTGTCACGATGGAGGTAACGCCTTATTAAACCGTTATCTAAAAGGAATACGGTCTTAAGACCTTATTAAACGAATTAGGTCCATTCAACTGTGATTCGACAAATGGCTTTATTATTTCTGGACCAATGCTAAAACTAAATCATAAAAATCTCTTTTCCAAACAATTAAGCCACAAAACAATTTTCATGAATTCTATTTATTTATTTTTATTTTTAGATTCTAATAACAAATTTACAACTAACGTGTTAAATTTTTAATTGATGAATGGAATTAATTCTTATCATAGAAGATACTTATTGCTATCCAGCTAAATGAAAAGTAATTGCAACTTATACAGAGAAGATAAGCAGGGCTAAACAAAGCACCTTGTAATAAAGAAGGCCACCGAGAACTATTATTAACTGGTTCATTATACAACAGCTCGTCTTCTGAGAAAGTTACTTCAAGATTCTTTATTTTTCCTTTTTCAGTCAAAGGAGAAACGGCTCAATAAACAATCGAGAAGTTATTTACACATAGAGAACACTCAATTAGAAGCCCTTTGTAAAGCACAATAGGAGTTTTTCATATGGACAGCTTAGTCAAAAAGAAAATAAATTTTTTTTTACACTATGAAATGGTCATATCCGCTGAAAAAAAGAAAATGTACATATGTGAAAAATTTACGATTTTCTCAAGAATGTACGATTCTACATTTAAAAAAAGAAATACGATACAAAATATTTTAATAATACTTTAAATTAGAATTTGAGGATGAAAATTATTCAGAGTATGCAGTTTCTTAAGTTTTCCGACGTTTCGACCCAATCTCATGGGTCATCATACGGGCTAAAATTAAAAAATAATAAATTCAAAATAATTAAAATTAAATTTAAAATTTACCGTCATATCCTTATAATTTTATCAGTCAACTATATCAATGTCTCTAAAATATAAAATTTAAAAGAAAAATGTGGCATCACATAAAAATCTTCAAAAATCACGTTACCAAAATTTAAAACATTTTAACAAAGCAAATAATTTAACAACTAAATAAAAAATTATTTAAGAGATTGTTATTTTAATATAAACTCCATTATTATTGTTAATGATAATTAAAAACCCCTAAAAATATTTTTAACATTGCACAATACGCCTGTTAAAATGGAATCTGTCTGGACGAAGCCAAATGTCAAATTTGAATTCTTGCCGAGACCTCATTCGACATGACCTTTAAAAATTCTAAAGGAGATCAGGACACATTTTTTGCTCTGGACACAATTCTGAATTGATCTTTATGATACTCATTTTTTTTTTCATAGTGTGCACTGTGTTATAACATTTCTTATTCTTATTTCTTCCAGGCATGGCAGCAGAGATAGGCAAATGATAGATCAAGGTTGTGAACTATGGTCTGATTCAACTAGAGCAAAATAATAAATTGCAAACGTTTGAGATTTATCAAATGCTACATTATATTGAAGCTAACAGCATATACTATTAAAGATAAATTTATAATACTTTGTGTATATTGGGAGAGTCAGGAAATCGTTATGAAAATTACGTTTTTAGAAGTTGATTACAATAACTACATTGTTATTAAACAAAAAAATATCTTTCCACATTTTAAAAACTCAATAATATTTTATTTAAGTATCGATTTTTTCACTTTAAAAAAATATTTCTCGTAAATATTAATGCAACTCAATATGGATATATTAACTCTAAAATTCACAGAGCTATTACAAAGAAAATTTCAAAAACGCTTTTCTATAAAATAACCTTAATTTGATTTTGCTTTCAGAAGAATTAAGATAAAAAATATGAAGCTAAAAATTCACTCCATCACGTGGTAGATAGTAGTTATATAAGCATTGCATTGTATGGAAAAACTTGTTCAATGTTTTCAAACGAATAGTTGACTTTTGAACTATAGTTTTTTCACACTGCAGACATATACTTGAAAGTTGAATGAATCAGACGAATAAAATGTAGGTCACCTTGCCAAAGGTCGGGTAATACTAACTGTTCCATATTTATCATGGGTGGAGCTATTTTTTTATACATGCACCCTTCTTTCTAAGTAAAGTGTATTAACATACTTTTATTTTGTGCCTTAGATATACATTTCTTTGTAAAATTGTTGAGTATAGTACAATTTGTATGGTAGAGAGAATGTGCTGGTGTTATTGGAATGATGCAATATTTCATACAAGGCGGGAAAAAAATCCTGTGAAAATTTGTTCATATTTTATTAACTATATCAGTGATTAGTTTTACGAATGACATCAATTAATAAATTTTTTTTTGTCTGTAGACCTTGCAAATGTTGTAAACTACATAGATGCTATTGCTTTCCAATCTTTTTCAAGCAGTTCTTCATTTTGATGTAGAATTTCATCCTACTGATTCCATAATCCTATCTGGTATTTGCTCTTCCACGTGGTCGCTTGCCTACTATTGAGGCTTTTATTAGTAGTACAAAGACTTCCAAGCAATTGAAGAATTGCTTCGATCTATTTCGATCCCAGCTATCGCAACCTTCTGGCCTTTGTTGTATTTTTCCTGATCCTTGATCGCTCCGTTTATTGTGTGAAGTATTTTCCTCTGAAATCTTCCATTTTTTCTTGTATATTGGTTAGTGTTTATAACTCAGTCATATATTATAACTGATTTTATGATTGCATTTTACACCCTTGATTTGAAATTCTTATTGATATCTGAATTTGAAGTCCTATGTTAAATAAATGGGAAAAGTATGTTTTTTTTCTTTAATAATATTTCCAAGTCACAAACACGCAATATTGACATCACAGACCTTGTAGATATTGTGCCACCTCAATCAGTTTTCTCCATCTCTGCTTAGCTTGGAGATATTTCTTTCCAGTTATCTGCATTAAGCTCTATTCCATCTTTGTTAATTCCATCTATCCATATGATTGTTGGCCTTCCACGTGGTCACTTGCCTACTGCTTACTATTGAGGCATTTATTGTAGTACAGAGACTTTCTGAAAGATTGCTCCGAGCAACATATCCCGCCTATCTCCTTACCTTTGTTGGTTTTTGCCTGATCCTAGATCTTTCCGTTTATCGTGAGAAGTATTTTCCTCTGAAATCTTCCAACATTTTTCTTGTAAGAGGCCAGGACCCACAGTCCTATATTGGAACTGTTTCAATGTTTGCAAAGCACATCATTAATTTGAGATTCTTATTGACACTTCATATTTCAGAATTATTCGAGAGAAGAAAGCTCTTTTTGTTTTTATTATATTCTGATCTAAATCTGACGTATGAAACGTACAATGACCAAATCAGTTATTATGATTGTTTCCATTTTTAAATAACACCTTTTAACACAAAATGTTACAACAGGTTCTATTTGTTAAAACATTTTAACTGACTATAATAGAATAAGAGGTTACTGGAAAACGAAACACAGTAATAGCTATAGTTTGATAATTATAACATAAGACATTCTTTTATAATATATAACATAAATAGATCTATAACGTATTTCTTTTTCCTTTTAAAAAATACATAAGACATAGTAATCAATTTTGTATTCTATCTGCTCTGAAAAGTGATTTAATATCATTTAGTATCTTGAGTAGTAACAAACCTCATATTGCCACTTCTTTTCAAATCTAATTCCATTCTATAATATATGATAAGTTTAAGTTAAATATTGTGTCTTCTTGCTTCAAGATTGTGACTTCTTGGTAAGTCAAAGATATAATTTTATTTGATTTCGCACACCGATATGTGCCGACGATACGATATCCCTTAGTTGATATCGCTGCGGATTATTATGGTCTGAGTGACTGTTATAATGCAAAAGATAGAGTTTCAAATATCGCCATATCACTGCTGACAGGAATATTGTATCGTCGAGATATATCGCGCTATGCATGTTTGCAGGAATCTTTAAAGTCCAAAGTTCATTTAAAATATCAAAGCATCGTTACGTTCAAAGTTTAAGATGCTATAGTTTATATTTAAGAGTTATAAATCCCTGTAGAATAAATCCAATACCTGGACAAACGTCTCACCTGAAATCCTCATACAAGACTGAAACAACAAAAAATTGCTCGACCTTTCTGCTTACTCCAACATTTACTAGACAAACGCTCTAAACTTGCAATTAATTACAAAAGACTCATATACATGACTATAATAAGACTTATTTGGACTTACGGAGTTGAGCTATGGGGCTCCAATAAACCATCCAATTCCTCTCGTATCCAATCCTTACAATCCAAAATCCTTCGTAAAATCCTCAATGCTCCTTACATTGCCATAAATAAAATAATCCATAAAGTCCTTAATGTTCCATATCTTTCCGATTTGGCCCAATCCAGATACCTATCCTTCCATAATAAACTTCATAACCATCCGAATCCTCTTGTTTATAGGTTATATTTTTTTAGAACTTGTTTATGAATTATAGTGCCTTTAACAATGAAATACTTTTTTAAAAAAAATGTGAATATAGCTTTGAGAATTGATCAGTTTAGTTTAGAAAGTGGTATTTATTGGTATAAAAATCCAACTTTAGACTTTTAAAAAAAATCTCATTAAATATATCATCATGTTAAAGAAATGAATGTTAATCTGTGCAACGTTTCAAAATCGTTACTTTAACATGGTGGCGACGATACTATGTACTAAAGGGAATTATTAAAGTTATAAGGAATTACTTAGAACTTTAAAACTAAGATCATCCACTTAATTATAAATTCTTATTTTCATACAAGGCTGCTTGGCGCAGACAGCTTTCAAATGCCCAAACAACAAGAACTCATATTACCCCGACGCAGTACAGTGCGACCTGTACTACCACTGCGAGAACGGGGAAGCGGAGGAGAAGCTGTGTCCGGATGGGTTACTCTTCGACGACTCCAACACTTCCAAGGAACGATGCGACACTCCAGTCAATATCGACTGCGGCGACAGGACTGAACTCCGTGAGTATTCCTTAGAAAATCTAGTGGTTTTGATTGTTCAAGGAAATTCAAGGGTCGAAATCGAAGGAAAGGGTCGAAATTCAAGGAAAGTACTAATTTGGTTTGTTCCATGGTATTCATTAATGTAAATATATTCCTACCGGCCATATCAGACAAGGTTAATCGGAACTTTTAATGGTACTTCCTAGGACGTAAGCGTGGCGGAAGGCAAGGGTCGCTCGGTCCTTGTGACCCGTGGCTTATGTCCTGGGTGTGGCAAGGGCGACCACTGCATACTGGCCAAGGACGGTGAAAGCGGGTACCAACCCAAACCCTCCCACTTAATTAATAAACGATAATAATATACCAAAATGCCTTTCCCTTATGCACTGAATCAACGAGGTAATTGGCCATTGTACGAGCCACATTTTCGGCTTTGATCAAAGATTAAAATTATCTTGATTGAAAGTAGACGATAATGAGACCAACTTCCTCTACATATAACATGATTCCTCAGAGCAATAATAATTACACATGTTCTAAATTAAAGATGTACAATAAGAAAGAAGTACAATTAAATGGTAAGGCTGCTAAAATATGTCGAGTTGCTAAATGACACAGCGTGCTCGTCAGTCTAATCAATAATTTATTAAGAGAAGACACAAAAAGGATTTTGATAAAGTCTGATGGGACTATCATTCAAAATATCGAAAGTTATGATTATTTTTTTCTATTTATATTCCTTTTTGCGTATAGGATTCTTGAATCAATGGTCAGAATTAATTTAGGAAATGGTGCAGGATTATCACCAAAAAATAATAGTTTCTGCAATATTCTGTTCCTACTTTTCTAAAGAATTGCCATTTTAAAGATAAATGGTTCTCCTAAAATGTTCCAAACTGAAAACCTCTCTTATCAAATTTCTCTTTATATTACTCTTATGGACATTCAATGCATGTTTTATAGATTTTCTCTTTCTTTATTTGCATTTTGAAGTCTTGAACCTCATCGTTCATTTCAAATATTATTATGGAGTCTACGATAACAACCTTATTCCCTTTCGTACAAAAAGCTAAGACTTATTACATCCACGAATCTAGAAAATAACTTCGAGTAAGCACCTATACTTTTCCGCTTTCAGAAATTTGGTAAATCGATCATTATTTTTGTGTCGACTAGAATTATTATTTGGCTTTAAAAATAGAATTTTATTATAAAACCAAATCAAAATCTTAAAAATCATAAATGAATCTCATCAGTAAAATCAAAAATAATATAAAACATCACATTTCTAAAATTTGTCTATTTAATTAGGTTCTAAAAACTCGTAAATACACATTTGCTTTCTACTTGAATCGTAAGATAATTTGATTATCACAAAATCGAGAGAAAAGGTGGACTTAAAATATTGAGCCGTTTACGACCTTCACCCCAAAAATTTCAAAATAACGAGGTTAAATAGGACAAACGGCCCAATATTATTGTAGGCAACCTTTTTTATCTTTTCTGTGATCGAATTATCTTACTTTCCAAGTAGGAAAACAATGTGTATTTACGAGTTTTTAGAACCTAATTAAATAGACAAAGTTTACCCCCCTACAGATTGAAAACGACCCAATTCTAAGAGTTTTCGTAAATAAAATAGTTGTAGGTTATGATGAGATATAAGAAGATATATGAAAACTATTTATGAAGTTTCAGGCGGATGTTAATAATTCCATAAAAAGGGTCAGTGTTTGTGCTATGTTTTGACTATAAAAAGTGAAGAGGTTCTGTACAGGAAGGTATCTTTTCAGTAGTTTCAAGAGAAGAAATTATTTTTATAAAATTGTAAAAAACTTAATTTGAAATTTCGGATAAATCAAATATATTTCACTGTTACAGTCAACAAATAATTAGAATATCTGACGAAAGTTGTTCATAATCTAATCGTGTAGGTTGTGCGTATTATATATAGCCATCCTGGGCAACACTTATCGAAAGCTGCCTGTTCAAATTTCACCGGCGACAGTAAAACTTTATTCTGGCAGGACCGACTAGGACCAAAATAGCCAATGAATTATATCCAACACACCTTAAACGTCCCAATGGAGTTGGGGAAAGAAGTTTAATCCAACAGACAACAACACTGCGACCCATGCTTTTATATAAAAAAGCTAAAGGTAACCAGTTCTGAAAAGGCGTCCTCTTATTTCCCAACATGAATATATCAGTTCCTGCTTATACATTTTCTCCTTTCGCGAATACTAGATTGTTGCGATAACTCTGTAAAAAAGTGGGTTAGGCTAAGAAATGAATGGAGCAGGTTGTGTGGACTGGTATGCTGATACAGGTATGAGTTGTAATTAATTTTTTTATAGTTATATAGTTAAATAGGGCAGGGATGAATTTTTTTTTAATTTGAATATTTTAAGTAAATAAAAACTTGTATAAAAAAATAATAGTTTTATTCACGTAACGAAATATAGATACGATTTTTATCATTTGTCTATAAAAGAATATTGAATCAAGATATTCCAGAGAATATAATTTTAATAGGGTGTATAAAAAAAAATTACCGTTTCCAACCAAATATTTGTATTATTATTTCTTTGTTATAAAATACAATTAACATCCAAAGTCCATTGTTATCTACTGCCATTAGCCATCTGCTAGCCAATTTCTCGACCCCTCGCTGACACCATTCTTTGGGATGACTGTTAGGCCATGGATCTAAATAGGTAATAATCCGATGGAGCAATGTCTGGACTATGGTGTATGAGGCAGGAGTTCGAACCCATGAACTTTTCTTTTCTTCGACGGGAAGTGTGAGGACGACCATTATCTTGATGAAATGAATTCCTTTTCGGACTTAGATCAAAGAAGGACAACGCTCTGACAATCTTTTCAATTGTTCGCAGTATAGTTCAGAATTCCTAGAGCATCTATCAGGAACAAATTCGTAATGAATTTCACCTTAAAAATTAAAAATAAAATGCAAAGTAGGGATTTTTTCCAAATTACCCCCGTAATAAATTTTCACACGTTTCTAACCTCTTAGCTGATTGCTGAGGAGTAAGTTTTGAAGAGTAAGTGAAGTATCAGTCTACTGTTCTTTTCCACCACTCTCTGGCAAGTTCTAGAGTACTTAATGGACGGATTTGACTCAACAGCTTCTGGCAAAACCTCAACAATATCCATTAATCGTCGCCCAGAGCTCTTCTTTCTTTCCTCTTCTTGTATCTCCACTGCTAAATTTTTCAAACCAACGCCGCACAGTGCGTTGGTCAAGTACACCTTTTCCTTCATATTTAACAACTTTACAAGTTGTTTCAGCTGTGGAGCAGCGGATTTTTTTTTTTTTTCGTAAAACATTAAAATTACGAGAATTTCGTAGGACACTGTCTTGCTTCTTCTTTGAAAAAAATAACTAAACTGAGACTTTTTTGTGGAAGAAGTCAAATGGGATTAAACAACCTTAGAGAATGCTCTGAAGGAATTACTAAGCATTAAATAGAAATAAAATATTTACTGTCCTTTGAAATCTTGAATTTGATAAGACGGTCTTTTTTTTTTTTTTTTTATACACTCTATTACTATGAGTACTGTGTTCACAATACTCCTTTTGAAAATTATTAAAACGGTCTGTAGCAGTAGCTGTAATAAAAGAAATGTCAAGGTCAGTGTGTAGCGTAAGCAACATAAAAGGGGACGTCTACAATTTTCCGAAGAAGGTTTGACTGGAACGATTGGAATCATTTTAAATTTGATGTCTTTGCTGTTCCCCATAACTCTATTCCGTATGTCCGAAGTTGTTTAATGAGGACTTTAAAAATAATTATTATATTAATCACCGATACTTTAGAACGTTTGTCAAGTAGCCTAGAAAGTCTACATAAAAAAAAAGTATCTAATTTAACTATTAATGGATACTTATAATATGCTTATTAAAAAAAAAAAAGAATAACTAATATGATCATTTATTTTTAGTTTTAGTTTTAAAGTATTCATAAAATTTATTATTCCATAAATTCTATGTTTCTATAATGGTTGGAAAGTTGGATGGAGGTTGCAGTCCTTCCTTTTTTTTAATGTCAATAAAAAATATTATTTTTATTTTTATCTATGACTGCTACTCCTCATCAACTTCCTAATCATATTATCTACGGTAAATTATTATTCCACCATTATATTTGTATTGATTTATATCTCTTAGTTTATTTAATTAAAAATAATCGCGAATATTTCTTTAATGCTCTCGAATGTAACGGAATCCTAACTGACATTGCTAACATGTTGCAGAGGAACCACAAAGGACAGAAGGTTGCCCCAGAGCTAACGGCTTCTTCAGGCACCCAGATCCAGGCGTATGCGACAAGTTCGTCAACTGCATCGATGGAGTCCCCAACGAGACACCTTGTCCACCCGGGCTCATTTACGACGACGATACCGCTAGCTGCTCTTGGCCAACAGATTCCACCAGGAAGGACTGCGTCCAGACCAAGAAAGGTAAGTAGAAGCAGAGGTATAGCCAATTATATTTCAGAAGTTCGGACTCGTAATCGTGTCGAAGCAACGGTTGAATGACATCAAAGTTACACTATTAAATTAACCTTCCTTCTCCTCAAAAAAAAAAATAAATAAATAAATAAAAAAATAAAACATAAATAAATAAATAAATTTTAAAAAAATAGCTACATTTATTTCTTAAAATATTTCAGGAGACAAAATCTATTTACTAAAATTCAAATATACAAAAAGAAACAGTACATGATGCTTTTTTTCAAAACCGTAATACTTCATTTTATAAACAAAACATAAATAGATAGACATACATAAATTTACGAAGTGTCATGCAAACATACCGAAATAAAATACAATATATTGCACTGACATCATCGAAATACCTGTATATATATTTTTTTAATTTTTATTTTTATCTATTATATTTTTTTAGTCTCCTAATCAGGGTTTCCACTTTGATGGAAAAATTTCCATTTTTGGGGGAAATTCCAAGTTCGTAAGAGGAAAAAAAGAGTAATAATTTTCATTAATCAAAACCTCAGATGATAAAGTTTAACCAATTTGTTTAATAATATATATAAGGGGGCGGGGTGGCCGAATAGGCTAAAGCGTGTGTAACAGCACCGCTAGTTGCCTGGCAACCGGATAACAGAGATTTGAGATGATATAAAAAGTACGAGTTCGCGTCCCGGTGCCGGAGGGGATTTTAAATTCCCCGCCCTCACCCCCCGGCCCGGGAAAATCCCGTATAGCCTAAAAGGCGAGGTAGGGAAGAAAAAAATAAAATAAATAATAATAATATATATAAAACAGACTGAAACGAGTAGCTACATACAATATTACATATTATTTTTTTATCAGTAATTTTTAAGTTCTACCAAAGGAAAAAAATGAAAAATTTGACTGAACAAAAAGAAAATTTAAAAACTATGATGGAAACCCAGGTCAGAATCTATGTAATCAAAATATGAATTAATACAAGACCTTAACTTTATTAAAGGCAAATCTTACCCATCAGATAGATATATGAACTGCACGTTAATACTTTTTTTCAAATCAACAAAAAATAGAATAAATATAGTTTCACAACAGTCTAAATTGATGTAGAATAAAATTGGATGTATATCATCGGTATTGTAAGAAGATTCTACATAGTATTGATAACAATACTATGATACTCCACAATAATACTCCAACCGCACTACGTATCCTATAGCTAACGTACATATTTTATGGTTGAATCTCCTTGGTGAAGCCCACTATTTGTTTCGATGCAGAAAATTCTCTTAAATAAAAAAGGATCTGGATCGAATTTAATCAGCATAAAACCATATGGCCACTCCTTCTTCCCCGCCGGTTATAATATTAAAACATGCAAAGAAATTCTTAATTTAATTAATTCCTCCTATTCCTCGATAAGATTATAAAAAAGAAAGGTAATTCTTTGGATTTTACTAAATACAAAGAAAATTTATTCAACAGTACGTCAATGCAATAAACATAATAGGAAACATAATATTCCATTCAAATAAAATAAAAAAAACTAATTCTATGGCTTCAGGAAGTATATAATTTTTCTTAAAACGAAACACTTTCCTTGATGTCTGGTTCAAAGGGCATTTTATAAGTCGTTTTGACGAAAAAAGATTTTTATCTCTACTTTCCTGAATAATTCTACTCTTTCATACAATATTATTATTATTATCATTATCATTTTATTATCATTACTACTTATTATTTTTATTATTTACAAAATTCAGGTAGCTTATAATAATATATAATGTATTAATAAAAACTGAATAGTGCTCCTTTTTAGCTGTTGTCTAGAAATCAACCTAAAATAAATTGAAAAATATCTAATTTGACATCTTTTTAAAGGCACATACAAACAAGCGTTTTATTAAACATAATATTGTATTGAAATAAAACATATTTCATTTGCAGTATATCTTGGTGGCTTAGTTAAATGAGTTAGACCAAATGCAATCCAAAAAAAAAATATTTTTTCAACCATATTATTGTTGTTATTGTTTTGAACAATACCTAATCAGGAAGTATTTTATGATTTTTGTAAATTCTGATAAAATAAATTACATAATTTTCGTTATTAAATAAAAATCAAACTAATATTATTTTTTTTTTTTAAGAGAAGAATAGTTGGGGTGTTCAGTCAAAAAGGAAGGCAAAAATAAATGATAATATTTATTTTTTACATATGCCGACGTTTCGGCCTGAAGTTCAGACCTTCATCATTATCCACGACAGTCAACCAATTACCAATTATAATATTTTTTTTTATTTTGGAGCTAGCCTCTTTTAGTTAAAAGTATAATTTCAAATATGAGAATTTTTTAAGATTAAAAACAATGGTATGGTAGCCTCATAGTTTTATAAAGCTCTTAAAATGAACTATTCATTTATCTATTCTTTTATTTTCCCCGTAACACAATAATTAATCCATAAAAAATTATTTAAAAACATTTAATTTCGAAATTGGACTAAATTGCATTTAATAGTGAGCAGATGTGGATTATGATTTTGCTTTCAGTATAACAAAAAATGGGCTTTTGGTGTTCCAACATTATATAGAAAACTATTTTATTAGCACTCATGAAAATAAGTTTGAGAGTTTGATATAATTATAAATAAATTCATAGATATTAATACTCTTAAAATTAAAAAGATCATTATAGTAAAAGAAAAAACACTGTACCAAAAGTAAAACTTCTTGTTTTTATTTATTATGTTCATTAGTTAACTTTTAATTTTCTATAAAGGCTAAAAATTAACTGAATGTATATCAAAGAACCAACAAATTAAATAAAATTAAACAGTAAATTTAACAACAATTAAATATAAAATCTCATTTGTCACCAAATTATTACAATTTGTTAATTATATTATTTTTTTACAAAGATCACATTAGAATTAAATAAAAAATAATTGTAAATGTTACGAAAATGTATGTTTATCGTACAATTATAAAAATAAAAATTGATATCAGCTTTGACCATTTGATAATCAAGGCAGCAAAATGCTTTAGTGGAGCAAATCCCCAAAGAAATTTAAAATATTTGTATTAAAATCTTATAAGAAAACAATAAGGATTACTTTTATTTTTGTCAAAAGACAAGCTCAGCCTTCGATTGCTCCTACATTGTTTAACTAATTATGAATTTAAAATACTCAATAAAATTAAAATACTAATAATAAAATTTAAAATGATTTGTAAAAGCTTTACTCCAACTCTTTCTTCGTGGGTTTTAAATTTAGGATCGTTTGGGTATCTTGAATTTTCAAGACAAACACATAAACTCCAAAGTTCTCACAAACCGTTTTGAATATTGAGAATTTTTCTAATAGAAAAATTTAGAAATATTGCCAGGAATATGTTTGGACAAGACTATTGATTGCAATTGTACGAAAAATGTCATTGTAATTTAATTTTTATATTTTCAGTTATAAATTAATTTTAGATAATTTCTTTGTCCTTGATGTGACAGAATGTAATAATTCTAAATAAACAAATAATAAATTTAAAAAAAAAAAAAAAAAAGATAATTTCTTAGAATAATATTAATTGTTAGTTCATTGAAGACTAGAATAAATAACAAACTGGAAATTATATTTACCTATCGGTGTATATCATTTTTTAATATCTTTTCTCCAAAAAATACATGTTTCGTAACTTAAAACTTATTTTAAATAAAAGCAAATGTCCCTCAGACTTCACGCATTTACAAGTTATACAACATCGATTAAATACTGATAATTTATTTATGTATTCTTTAAATATGACTTGCTGATTGAATAGTGAATACAATTTATTACCATGACCTGTCAAAGATTACAACATCTGGCTATAACCGGTTAAGCACGATTCGAAAAGTTTAAAGTCATAAATATAATTTATATAGAAATATATTTCATAATCAGTGAACAATATATATTGAGCTGGGTTGCAACAAGAAAACGACAAAAAAGAGATCAAAAATAAATGTTTAAAAACATAAAATATAAAATATGTTAATCATCCTTCTATGTATTATAATCTATCGTATAATAATAATAACGCATATAATCAGAAAAAATATGTAATACATACATTCATGCTTGCATTAGACTCCTGGTTAAAAACCACTAGAGGATAAACCAAACAATAAATATATATATATATATTTTTTTAGTGAGCATTGATCATTAATACTATAATATTATATCAATACGAACAAAATATATTAACATATCCATCAATAGTAATATAATAACAACAACTGTTATTTAATATAGAAAAATCAAGTAAAGTTCTACCATTTAATAAATTATTTGTACATACATTGCATACAATATAAACTCTTATCATGTATACTGTGTAAGACAAATTTTAATGGTAATAAATTTTACAATGGTATATGTCATAGATGGGAAACCTTTTTATTCTTAGAGGCCGCAAAAACGTTTGGAGGCCGCATGCGGCGCAGTAACTTTTACATAAATAATTAAATATTAAATTATTTAATTAATTCAAATATACAAATCGATGCTTTAATGGAGAGACTTGTTAGAGGAGCCGTTTTTTTTTTTGTTTTTGTTCTTTTTATGTTTAAACTAAATCCACTCATATTGCTAAGGGTACAGAACCCATGCCCATGGTTCATTATATCTCTTGTAATTAAGGAGTAACAACTCTACTTTTATATCAATTTAAATCGTATGCATATAGGTATCTCATTTTGTTTTATTTTATTTTATTTTAAATAACGTTGCCTGTCTTATTCAGGACAGATATTTTTAATCAAGTGGAGAAAAATAAAATGTGTTATACATAATAATTTTTTTTTTCCTTTCTTTCTCACCTCTACTTTGAAGGGATATTGATGTTTTACCATAATGTATACTATTCATTTATTATAATAATTATTCATACTAATATGATAAGATTCGTTAAAATGATGAAAAATATAACGATATTTAACTTGTAAAAAAATATACAAATAAGTTACGAATAAAACCGTTGTCATAAATATAACAACAAAATGACATCCTTATCTAGTTATTAATTAACTTGACAATATTCACATAAATAAAATATTAATCAGAAACCGGTGTATCAGTACTAACATAACCACGTACAAAAAATTAATAATTTATATTCAAAGTTGATAGAATTGAAAAATTGTCTAGTTATAAATATAAAATTGAAAAGGTTGGGGCCCTTAAAATAAAGTATTTAAACTACTGCACAACGATTATGTGCACACAAAAATAATTTTTCAATTATTATCGATTAATTTTGAGTGTGGTTAAAGCGAGAGATAAAAGCTAGACCTTTCTTGAATCAAGTCTGATTGCTTTAAACGTTTGAACAATTATGATTATCGCCTAAAACATTTTGTTAGGTAAGAATAATCTGTCTGATCAACTTTATTATGCAATTGGAATGTCATATCGTTTATGTAACAGTTATTTAACCAAAAGGTAAACATTTCAGACAACCCCTGAGAATTGGAAAGTAGCTACGGCCAAAAATACCCATTCATGCCATATAAAACTGAAAACCAGTATTGCTCATTAATCAATCAGTGGTCGCATGTTAGTGCAACAATTTAATGTCATAATTTACATTTTACCAATTTGTAACAATGAATTTGGTACGTAATCATTGGCTCATAGATCGATAATACTTATAAAACACTGTTAACTACTACATCAATTATTCAAAAACAACCAAAGCATTCAAAACGTTATTTAGCAGATTTATATTTGATTACTTTTTATGTAATTTTCTTACGCGTTACTTTCATTTTTTTTCTTTGATTTTTCTATGTAAATTTCAAGAAGGGGCAATAATAATTCCATCATATATGAAATACGTAATTTTCTCATCAAAGGATCTATTTCTTAAATTTAAAAATCTAATTCTGATTATGAGTAGTATATCTTTAGAATCTTAGTTTTCTTGAAATTTTAATTATTAATTATAATTATAATTTTGTTCTGGGACTACAGTCCCCTAAGAATAATAACAGTGGTACAAATTTATGGGTATTAGTCTGGCCTAAGATTATAAAAAATACAAGCTAATATACTGCTTATTATTATTGCAGTTGTGCAATAGTTGACATTATACAGTATACAGATACAACTGCTTTTACATATTAGCGGAAGTTTGAATGTGGAATAGATGGTGGAACAGGAGCTGTTTGAAGGAATTTGTGGACGAGGATTGACGTATGGAGGTAGGAAGAGAGTTCCAAAAGGAGGTAGGCACGAATGACGAAGGATTTGCAGAAGGAAGTAATTTTATGGGAGGGGATATATAAATCTATAAGTTGAGACCTAGAGGATAGAAGAGCGTAGAGTAAGGAGTTCCAGGATGTAGGAAGGGTTTTTGGTTCTGAGAACTTGAAAAAGGAAAACAGCAAGGAAGAATTGTCATCGGGAAGTAGGATAAGGCCACATCAACTCGGTGTATCAGAATGATACATGCGAACGCCTGCGGATCCCGAAGATGTATCTTCTAAAACAGTTCATGAGTTTCTTCAGTCTCATTTCTAGCCTGGCAGATAGCCCTCCCTCCTTACACCAAACAGCCGAAGTCGAACGGGGGGAGGAATAATATAAGGGAGGTTACAAGGAGCTGTCTGGTTTTTAGAGGAATACAATCACGGAATCTTAGGAGTTGCTTAAGGACAGTTATGGATTTTTGGGTAATTTGGGAGATAGGGTTATTCCAGGAGAGGTATATATTAAATATAAAATAAAATGCAAAAGATGGTTAGTTACTTGAACAATAAACGAAATTTTACAATGTCCATATAATCAGAAATAAATTTTAGTAAAATTTGTTTTACAGCGCATGAAAGGATCTTGCAGTCATGGCACATTTTTTCCTAGTTTGTAGAATATGTGCCCTAGCAAGGTCTTCATGCATTTAATTATGTCATTCTATCACCTTCCCCCTTCGTGAGGTAGTGCACATTGGATTCGCGCATGTCACTGCCACTAACAAATGGTCACTTTTTTTTACTGTACTTCATTAATAATATATGTGGTTAAGAATGTCTGGATTTATTTTTTAGGAACAATAAAACGGGGTATTCTTTTGGAGCAGCTCGGTGCACTTCCTCAAAATAAATATCATAATACACATCATACCAAAAAAGATAACCTAATTTTTTTTTTTCAGAATTAAGATTTTTAAAAATCATTTATTTAACGTGAAATAAAATTCGCTATAAATGCGCTGTCACCTAGATTCTGCCGCCTGGAGCAACTCTTTTGCTCCCTCTCCACTAGTTCCGGCCCTGAGAGTGAAATTCAAAGCCTTATAAATCCTTCACAGGAATTTCAGTTAATTTTTCAAATTCTTCCTAGGTGTTCCTTAGTTCATATATCAATATTTTCTTGTTCCAATTTGTTGAAAGTAGAGCTTTGGAACATAGATATATGTGGTTATATTACTCCCTCTAACTAAGGATCCAATTGATAACCTAATAGCATTACAGGTATAGAAACAAGAATTACAGGTATTGTTAGAAGATGTCAAAACAAGTACTTCAAATATCAGGGAAGAACAAAGAAGTCATTGTTTCACTACTTCAGGAAACAGTATGATAGAAAAGGATAAGATCACGCATAGAGAGAGAATAAGTTAGAGGATTCCAATATGGAATAGCGAAATTCCATGAAATTTTGTTGGAGTGACGTACTGTCACTGATTAGTCTTTACTGTCTGTTGATGTGAGATATGCTATCTCTGCTTTTCTTTGATCCAATCTTTCTGGGTCAATATGATGTTTAAATTGGCATAGCGTTGATTAGTTCGTTAATAGGACATTTTAAACAATCAAGACGTAGTTGTTAACCCAATTAAAAAAAGTAGTTGTGAATTATCGTTAATTTGCATTTTATCTTCATTCATGTCACTACGGGTGGAAGTTAATCTTTCCATCCAATATATCTAATTCTTAAATGAAATTGGTCAACGCAACTGGACAACTTATGACCACGATGTAGAGCTACGACAGCTGAGATCAAGGACGAGGATATCCATATGCAAGACTACTACTTACTAATTCGAGAAAGTCAAGCTCTCCTAAAAGCGATAGCTGACAGAGATAGAAGAGACCACGCCCGAGCAGCCTTGCCCTAACGGTGCCGCGGGAAACAGTTAGCAACCACCTCCCAGCTATTGTGACATAATTACGTCACAGCCACCTCTGTACCGAATCACTTACATCATTTACCGGTATATCATTTATCGGCTCTTATCTTTCAGGCTTGCCGGTCAGGAGCCAACCGTATAAAGGAGGAGAGAAATATATATATGGAATGCTCGAGCTTGGAAACAAAAAGAGTCGAAGTCCAATACTTTGGAAAGTGAGTGAAAAATACAAAAAAAAAATAGATTAATAAAATAAAACATGACATGATACATGTCAATTTTTAAAAACCGATTCCTATCCATTATCGCCCAGTGGGAAAAATAATAATGCAGAAGGTGGTTGGTTAAAGAGATAAGGTACGAAATAGTACAATGTTCATAAAAAAAAAAAATTAATTTAAAAAATAATTTACAACACGAGGAAGGGTCTTGCAGTCAGGACTTGGTAAAGAAGGACTGTTGGCAAACAGGGGATAATTTGGCCACGATCGTGCACCTCAGGCACATTTTTCCAGTTCATAGAGTCTGGGTGTGCCTTAAGAAGGTCTTCATGCATTTAATTATGTCGTCCTTTCACCTTTCCCCTTCATAATAAAACTCAACAATTGCATAACGGTATTTAAGGTAAATAATATTTCAATATAATAGTATTACTAAATAAATACCTCATCCTTCCTCCACCTAGTCTCAATTACAATAATAGGATCCTATCATGATTTCTTTCGTGGAGTTCTGTAAAATTCCAAATTTTTTGTTTTACATTGAGCCATTTTGGTATTATCAACCACATAGAACACTAACGTCAATATTACACGATAGTGCCGTCGGGTCTTTTTTACAATGCTCCGTTCTGTGATAATTTATTTAGAGCAACGGTGACTATTAACAACCTTTATGGAAGCATTAAAAATCATATGTTACTACTCAAAAATTATAATTTAAAAATTATTATTATGTTAATTAATCAAAGTTAAACTCAAAAGAGAAGCTAAACAATTACATTTATCTACTAAAGCCTACATGGACCAACGCTTCACAAACATACGGAACGGCCGAAACGACCCACATGCGAAAACTACAAATTTTTCAGTCAAAAACTTTCAGGAATATACATAAAGCTCCATAGTACGTAACAAACATTACTCTACATAAAGTTCTAAACATGACAACAGTTAACGACCATATACAACACACTAGAAAATATTTCACGATAACAATACATGGACATCCTAACACACTCATACAAGACATGACCACGACTAAGATACCCGAAAACACGCTTAAGAAGCTCAAAAGAATCTGGATGAGGGATTTCCTCGGCTTCTCTTTCCACGCTGATCAAGCCACTACCAGTATTGTTCTCGGCAGCAGACTTGCTAATTGTTAGTACTTCTTACGGGTGTCGGATACGTACTTATAAAGAAATAAAGTTTAAACAAATAAATTAAAATAAAAATTTAATGGATTTATCATTTCAAGGTAAATGAATAATAAATAAGCGAGAAAATATGAAATAACGGTCATCAGATGAAGATGAGTTTGCACGACCGGGAATGGGTAGCAGCTGTCTTCGTAAAACATATGTTTTGCTGGTATTACATCTCTGTCACATTAAATTAAATATCACGCAATGAAGCAATGTAAAAAAGACCCGAGCAGCCAAATAGAAGATGTCGAAGCTTTAAGCATGACCACCCCTAAACAACCCATCAATACAAAATGAATTGAAAATTAATATTTCATTGGTCGTTTTACGTATTTCCGAACATAAAGTGACACCAATGCTGCATTGAAAGCCTTTTGTAATGAATTATTTTTTTAAATATAAATGATGATTGAAATTGGTTCTTGATACCCAAACGACTAAGTGATTCGAAGCAAATGGATAACGATCAGAATTCAATATATTATAGCCTTTTTCATTTAACAAACCATTCAATAAATTCACAATCTCCTACTTGTCAGTCCTCTTACTAAGAATGAATAGGTTGGTAAACACACACATCACTTGATTCCAACTAGCTATTGCTTAAGTTATGATGCATTACTACACCGATTTTTCACCCAATTTTATGCAACCGTTACTGCCTTCACGAGTATTCATTTTTAAGAGTTGTACGCTATTACAAACGCATGCACTGCCAAGTAATAGATACATCTTTTTTCCTTATTACAATAATAAATTTGATAGCAATTTATGCTAAAGATGTCAGGTTTCAACGCTTAATTATTAATTCAAACATAAGTTAGCATTCGCTTCTTGATACAGTATTGAGGTGCTTACTTGTCATTTAAAAACACACCACTATGATCAAAAATTACACTTCAAATTTGGTCTAAAGTTGATGACAATTTATAGTGTACAAATTTGATATATATTTTTTCCTTCTATATTTCTTTTTTTTCTTGTGTACATAATACGAATAATGAGGAAATTGTGTTGATCCATTTGGCAGACTATTTTTCTTAATTTTAAAACAAATCTGATGCAGCTCACATGATACTTATCATTACTTCTTGCAGATGCTCTGGATGACGGATTCTCTTGCCCTGAAGGAGACGTGTTAGGACATAACGGCAGAACTCTGCCTCACCCTACCTTCCCACACCCAGACGACTGCCAGAAATTCTACATCTGCAGGAACGGAGTGACACCCCAACACGGATCTTGCTCGGCTGGACAGGTCTACAACGAGGAGACCTTCATGTGTGACGAACCTGAGAACGTTCCTGGATGGTAAATTATCAAGTTCTTAAATTATTAAAAAATTTAGCACAGAGATCCAGAAAGTTGCGCCATCTAAATTTTTGATATGGGCAGATTTTTATAAGGTTTTGAATTTTCGAGAAGCGGCACATTTTGAGGGATTATGGCTTTTTGTGAGTAACCATACTTTTGTGGGGTTTCAATTTTGGGTATAAGTGAGAAAACATGGAATCAATCACAGAAAATGTATTTATAATTTTTATCTAATTTAACTTTAGCTTGTACTGCTTTTAAAATGATATACAATAAGATTTCATGAAAGGGCAAAATAGAACATCAATGAAAGTACAAATAAAAAAAAAAAAAGTTTCATGAGATGAGAGGTCATGAGCCACCAATCTTAGGGGAGAGGATTGGCATCTCTTGTCTATAGTTTCGTTGGGATCTTGATCTCCTTTAATAGATCACCGTATTACATTTTCTAAATTTTCAACACCTAATTAACTACTAAATCAATCGCATCAGTTTTAATAAATATTGAGTTACAAGTAAAAAGTAAAATAAACAGTGAATTAAATAAATAGAGTCATTAATAGTGTTGCTCAAAATCGGTCATGGTCTTACACTTTGCAAGACCAAGATCAAGACCACCTAACTGTTGCAAGACCAAGACCAAGGCTGGTAAAAAAGACCGATTTTTCGAATAAAAATTAAGCCGAAATTGTTACTAATACTTGACAATTTTAGTTAATATATGTAAAGGATAAGTATAACCAGAATACTTTTGCATTTAACTCTTCTAATTTTTCATTGGGGCTTAGTTAGGTTTCTTCTATCTTAAAAATTACAGTAATATTTCTATAGTAATTAGCTAATAGGTAACTGAGAGACTGTTGCGAGACTTTTTCGCAAGAACAAGACCAAGCCCAAACTGGATCCGCAAGACCAAGACTCGTCTTGGTCTCGCATTTGGGCAATGCTGGTCATTCAACAATGTATAATAAACAAGTATACAAATACTTCTTTTCTGACGTTTGTAGCCATTAATTTTTACATCATTTATGTCAGCACCACTTTTTGTTATGAAATAAATAAGAGAGCAACGATTTTTTTTTTTTAAATCGAACTTTTTTTTCGTCCCTACCTCGCCTTTTCGGCTATACGGGTTTTTCTCCTGGCTAAGAGAAAGGGCAAAAGACTAATGATACAGTTGAAGGCCCCTGGCACCGGGACTCACACTCATAACTTTCAGTTTATCAGGTTTTTCGTGTAATGCGTGTTTTGCACC